>PVLD010005437.1:0-90171 GCA_004027595.1 Dinomys branickii | reverse complement strand
CGCTGAGGTGCTTGCTGAAGGCCAAGGGAACACAGAATGGGTTGTAAAAAAAGGTAGTTCTAAATACCAGCCACAACCCCACGATCAGTTACAAAAAGGAGGACTGTAATTGTATTGCTTCGCCCCCAATATGGTTCTAATGTAATATAATGTAGATGGACTTACTACTGGTCCTTAGGGATTGTTAAACTGTGCTATAATTTTCAAGTTGTAGAATGATATTACCTTCTATTTTGGTGAGGAAATTAGTGTGTTCACATTTATATGTAGGATAGTTATAACATGTTAGGAGTAATTATAAGCATGTCTTTATATCTGAAAACTGGTTTAAGGAAATGTGTCTGGTTGCCAAGTTGACAAAGAGTGGAGTGTTATGGTTGATACATTGTGTCAACTTGGGGAGCCCAGAGGCTTGGCTAAGTGACTCAACAGTTGTGCATCTTGGGGTAAAAAGGACACGCCCTTACTCTTCTGGGATGTTGTTTATTATGTTAATTTGAGAAGTTTAAAAGGTTAACTATGTGACTCAGAAGGGAGCTGGGGCCTTAATACAGACCTACACGGACACTGCGGTGAGTTCCAGGCCCCAGGCCTGGGCTCTTCAATCTCCAGTGTGCAGACACCTTCTGCACACTTCCTCATCTAACCCTGTAGCTGAGCATTGTAAGCCGAATTTGTAATTTGTTACATATTTATATATCTTGTGTTAAATCTGTTTCTCTAGTAAACCCTGACTGATACACATATTTATCACACAACTCTGTGAGGTTGATAATTTTCAAAACAAACCTTCAAGGAAAAATACTACTTTGAGTAGTGAGTGAGATACCTTTTCATCATATTTTGCATATGATCAAATATTATAAAATTATTGAAAATGAATATTTCATCTTTATTATGTACTCCCTCTTGATACATCAGAGATGACAAGGTGTGTGTTAATTTATGCAATAATTATTTGTCAAGCAGCTCTTTTTCAAATTCAAATGAAGATAAATACAATAGATTGTTTCTGCTCTTCATTCTAATAGAACACAAGAAATTTCTTTTACAATTCTTCTGAACACAGTATATCAATTTTATTTAAAATTTTTTTGAGGGAAAATTTTCTTTAAATATTTGATGTTACTGAATATTATTATGCCAGGCTTGCCTCAAACTTGCAACAACACTCCTGCCTCAGGCTTCAGTGTGCTGAGATTAAGGCTGTGCACCATCACTCCAGCTATTTTTCATGTTTTTTAAGTACAGTCATAAGATGCTACTTTATAAAATTGACTAGTCAAAATGTAGCTGGTTGAGTAGGTAACATTATGAAATGTAATCTAAGATTTAAAATTTTTAATTTCTCTTTTTTCTGAACTATAGCTAACAATATCATGAGATTTGTCCTTGATATTTAATGTAAATTACACTTGGCATGTCTGCTCAGTAAAGCCATAGTGTCCAGAGATGAGGAAATTAAATAGATTTAAACAGTTAACATATAATCTTATTCAATAAGTGTATACTGAGCTGTCAAAAAATATTACTCTTCTAGTTACTGACTTTAAATACAAATCCTGTTATCTCTACCACTGCGATTCTACAAGCAAGCTTTGACCTAAGAACACCAGCTACAGGCTTCAATCTTCTAACCTTTCTCTTGTTTTATTTTCTTCCACGAATGTATCTACTATGTTTTAACTTAAGCTTCACTTTTATTTCACATATAGAATACTGAATGTTTTTCTTTAAGCATTTTTAATGGTAAACTGTTCATCATTCTTCCAAAAAGGTTACATAATTTTCTTTAAAGAAAAATATGATACTTTCTAGTCATCCAAGGGATAAGTGTCCATTGGTCTGTTGTTAATCTAGTATATTGAATTTCTAAATTTGATTAGCTTTTTTTTCTTAAAAGTTACTTAAATCTCTTTCTTCTGTTTTATTCTCACTAATTCCAGTCTAGTTTAATGATCTTATATTAAATATTACAATAGCTTTTAGAAGTGGAATTGAGATTTTCTGATTGTTTTAAGATAATATTTTTAATAATCAGTAAATAGAAACGTTTCAAAACTTAATGATTTAAAACAGGAATTTTGGTCATGCTGCATAAAATATCTATAGAAATTGTACTGCATGTACTTTTAGCTTTTTCCCATTTTTCTCCATAAGTATGATTCTTAAGTTTGTGCATTGCTTTTTCACAAGTTTATCAGAATTTAGGTATTTACTTCAAAATTTACATATTTTTTCCACTAGTGACATTTTCTTATTATAAATCATGCTGATTTTAGTTGCCATCTTTACCATTAGTGGGATAAAATACATTGTACCTGCAACTTAAAGGAGGAGAGTTATGTTTAGATTTATGGTTTCAGGAGGTCAGTCCATGCTTGGCATTTTTCAAGGCAGAAGAATAGAGGAGGAAGGACACGGTAGAGCAAGACTCTGGTAAAGAAGAAAAGCAAGGAGAACAGAACCAGAAAGAACAGGCCATGGACCAGACACAGCAATTAAGGTTACACCTTCATAGTCTACACAGACATAGCCAGAAGTACGAGTTACTAATCCCCTCGGCATATCCTGAGCCAATCAAGTTGACAAGTTGAATGGTCATATTCCATTTCTTATCATGTCGATACTCAAACACTTCTCTTTAGGCATTACTTGACCTCTGAGTAAACACTAGGGCATACTTTCACCTAACACGTCACTATTCAGTGTACAAACATAAATGCACTAATACCCACTCCAAAGCCTCAACAATTTCAGCATTACTCAAAAGTTCAAGCCCAACATCTATGAGATCATGGAAAACTTTTAGCTATGAACCCGGATAAAATACATAAAGCAAGATACATATTCTCAATATATAATTGTGCAGAATAAGTATTCGTACTCCAAATAGAAGGAACAGGAAGATAGAATAGAATACAACAAATCAAGACCAAATCCCAGCAAGGCAAATATTAAACCCTGTACCTCTACGTCCAGCATCTGGGGCCCTAACCATGTGAACTTGTCAGTTGCAAGCCTCTCCTTTGGGTTGGCTTCTTTCATTGCTTGTAGTTTTATCAACAAATATTACATGGGCTTGTTCTCAGGAGTCCACTGCACTTTCAAATTCATTCCCACAGGTCTACATACTAACCTTTTAGGGACACATTACCTTGGCTTCCCAAACCAGACTTTTCAATCTGTGTTTAAGCCTCCATAGTACCACAACTCTTGCCTTCTGCATGCTCAAACAGCCATTATTAAGTGAGTGATGGCAAGGTCATCTGCAAACAGGAGCATTATCCAACCTCCATTGAGCATTGGGTACAACAGTTCTGGTGCCTGGGTGACTGAGAAGGGTGAAATGAATCTTGGAGGACCCTATCCCATGGTTAACCTACATAACCTTCTGGAGAAAGGACCTCTGGCAATTATTCTCATACAGAAAGTTACACTATAGCACCCTTCAGCTTGTGATGGGTGGAGTCTTGTTGACTCCTAGATGCTTTCAAAGCACATTTCTTTGTGTTCTTGTTCAAAGGATTTCTTTGTAATGCAATCACATCTACTATGGTTTCAAGTTTTTGTATGGTTCTTTCCAAGCCAAAATTTAAGTGACTCAATATTTTTGCTTGGTTTTATGATTTTCCATCTAAATATGGCTAAAAGCAGCCAACAGTATCTATGCTACATCCTGCATGTTGGGTTGTCTTGAAATTGCCTCCAAAAGGTCAATTCATCCAAAAATATTAAACTCAGGGTCCGAGAAAGTCTTAAGACATGGACAAAACATCAATAATTGTTTTGGCAGTGTGTGAAATGCACGATTCCTAATCCAATTCCTATATTCCTCATTCCCAGCTGAAATGTCCTGATCCTGACCTTTACTTCACATTTCTATCAACATTCTGGTCTTCTGATCTCTGACAAAAATCATCACTGAAATTCTGCTTATACCAGTTGAGAGTTTCTCTACCCTGCATCTGCAAAGCTTTCCAAACTCCACAAACCAGTTCCCAAGGTTTCTGAAAAACACGGACAGCAATGGTTATAGTAATGTTCCCACTCCTCCATTACAGCTTTCTTTTTCTTTCACTAAATTTTGTTTTAATGGTTCTCAAAATTCTGTGAAAAAGTTTTGGTCAAGTTATTTCCATTAAAAAGTGTTGATTTTGAAAAACTAGCTTAAAATTGCCACACACAGATAAGATTGGTCCACAAAATCTTCACCCTTCCTTCTGACAGTTTTATAATGCATTGTTATCATTAACTGGTCTTTCACTATTAAATTTAAATGGTCAGTTGGGAGAAATGGTTCTGATACTGGTCATCCATCACTGATAAATGAACATGGAAGGTGTCAGGTATATCATTCACTTGGCCTTCTGAGCTTTCTGGTTAGATTTTGTGACCTTGCCAGATCCAGCAGCCTTCTCGTCCACTGCTGTGATGACAGGCGCAGCAACTGTCTGTCTCATACTGCAAACAGTGAAATACCCGGAGGTAGTTAGTCAGAGGAGCTCTCAGCACACACAGGCTTGCCTAAAACTATGTCCACAATGGCAGTGTCACCAGAGTTCAAGTATTTGGGGTCATCTTCCAGCTTCTTTCCAGACCTGTGATCAATCTTTTATTTCAGCTCATCAAACTTACAAGCAATGTGAGCTTTATGACAATGCAGTACAGGGGCACAACCAGCACTGATCTGGGCAAAATGGTTCAGGGAAATCACCTGAGTAGTAAAAGTGGCTGCTTCTACTGGAGGGTCATTTTTGCTGTCACCAGCATCATTGCCATGATCACATGTGTGACAGACACATTCTTGATGTTGTAGCCCACGTTGTTCCCAGAAAGAGCATCCCTCAAAGTTTCATGGTACATTTCAATGGACTTTACTTCATTTGTGATATTGACTGGAGTGAAAGCTAGCACCATGCCAGGTATGAGAACACCAGTCTCTACTCAGCCCACAAGGATGCTACTAATACCATCGATTTTGTAGACATCCTGGAGGGGTAGCGGCAAAGGCTTGTTAGTTGGGTGAGTGGGTGGAATGACGCAAACCAAAGTTTCAAGCAGTGTCATTCTCTTGTTGCCGTCTTTAAGAGTGAGCTTCCCTCCTTGAACCACGGCATACGAGCACTTGGTTCCAGCATGCTGTCAGCATTCCAACCAGAACTTGGCACAAAAACTACTGTGTCGGGGTTGTGGCCAATTTTCTTAATGTAGGTGCTGACTTCCTTGACAATTTCCTCATATCTCTTCATGCTGTAGGGTCTCTCAGTGGAATCTATTTTGTTAGCACCAGCAATTAGTTGTTTCGCACCCAGTGTATAAGCCAGAAAGGCATGCTCATGGATGTGCCTATTCTTGAAGAGACCAGCTTTGAATTCACCAACACCAGTAGCAGCAGTTAGGACAGCACACTCAGCCTGAGATGTACCAGTAATCTTTGATTAGATAAAGTCTCTGTGTCCTGAGGGCATCAGTGATAATCACATAATACTTGCTGCTCTCAAATTTCCACAGGGAGATGTTAATGGTGACTCCATGCTCGCTGTCAGCTTGCAGTTTAACCAGGACCCAGGCACACTTGAAGGAGAACTTCCCCATCTCAGCAGCCTCTTCCTCAAGTTTTTCAGTGGTTCTTTTGGCATTGCCACCACATTTGTAGATCAGATGCCCAGTAGCGGTGGACTTTGCCCAAATCCATGTGTCCAGTGATGACGATGTTGAAGTGAGTCTTTTCCTTTCCCGTGCTGACTTTGATCTACTGGTGCTTTTCATTACCCTGTGCTTAAGATAGAATTGAAACCCTTTTATTTCCTATCTTGTGGGATGATATCTGTCGGTGTCTTCCTTGCCATCATCCTTCACTGCTGTCATGCTCACATGCCCCAAACTTCTTTCTAACCAGCACTATGCAGTGTCTTCTATATTTCTCCCTTCTCTGTAACAACATCCTATTTCTCTTGCAGTTACCAGCATAATCTGACTTTCCCTATAGCTATTTGGTTCATTATCTCATAATTTTTTCAAGGATCAATTCAATTCTGTAAAGAAGCTTTAATTGGTAGGTGATAAATTAAGGATAATCCTGAACTCATTTAAAAAGATAAACGTGGTTGTGTCAGTCAATTCTGGGACATTATACTTATCAATGAATTAATCAACATGCTCATACCGAAATCTGCTGTTAGGAGGTGCAGCTCAGTTGGAGAAGGTATGTAGCCGGGCCATCCATTTGGAGGGTACAATATTTGCTAGCGTTCCTCTCTGGTGCTGTGCTTCTCAACCTCTATGGGTTGAGCAGAAGCTGCCATTTCTGCCTTGGAACTAACTGACCATGGACTGGAACCCCTGAAACCATGAATCACGTTAAATTTCTCCTTTCTTAAATTGAATTCATCAGGCATTTTGTCTCAGAAATGAGAAAGCTGAGCAATACAATAGTTCAGGTTGAATTATTTATTGGAACTTGGGAGGTAAAATGTGCACCATTAGGCATAAGTGGCAGCAGCCAACCCGTTAATGACAAACACTCCATAACTCTGAGTAAAGATGGAAGTCAAGCTTTGGGGTTATGGTAAGAGGACTCCCAAACCAGTGGAGCCCACAGTGTTAGCATCATTTAGAAAAGAAACTCCAGGGGCTACAATTCTGTGTGTCATTTACAGCTGACCATTCTCCCTACTCTTCAAGAGGACGTCTTTTTAAATTTAAATATATATATATATACATATATATATATGTGTGTGTATGTATGTATATATATATATATATATATATATATATATATATATATTTGAAACAGAGTAATCATATGAACCGCAGGTGCTAGATGTCAAGCTCCTTGATGAGATAAAATGTGAATTTAGCTTCAGGGGCTAAAGGAAACTGTTTTGTACTTAGGGTTGAAGAATTAGGTTCTCCAAATTAAGAGTAGTAGGGGCAGAGGAGGGTATCAGATACTCTCAACCACTACAGCAACCATACCACACAAATATCTAGTTGAGTACACTGAAGCCCACAGAAACTCTCAGTGGTTCCTGAAACAATATGGCCGTAAGTAATAGTAGCACAACACGTATTTGTAGGAAGACATGTAGTTTAAAAACCTATTAACATGTCAGTATATTAACCGTACACATTTTTCACTTTTACATGGAAAGAAACCGAGAAGGAGACAGCTTAAGACAAGTCCAGTGTTAGTGCAAGAGGAGCGATTCTAAACCTGGGTACTGGTTTACATCAAAAATCTTCCAATTTCACCAAAACATGGAGAACACAGAAGTAATGCAGATATATCATTGTGACCTACAACCCAAATTTCTGCTTTGTTCCACTAAACATTTAGAGGTTTTGGATTATTCCCTTATTTAAATAGCATTATAAATTTACATCTGCAGTAGTAATGCAAAAATTGTGCAAAGCCTCCACAAAATGAGGCAATATGCTTCCTTCTCTCTCACTTTAATTAACTGAATAATTGCTTCCATTTTTCAATTCCCTTTGTCCATGCTGATTTAACTTGTGGACTTTCACTGCGTGAAAATCACAGTCAATTTTTTCCAAGCTAATCTGTCCAATTTTGTTCATCAAAATGATGGACAGGTGTTCAGAATGAGGAAACTCCAGACAAAATCTTGAACTAAGAATCACTGACCCATGAAAGAAACAAAAACAAAACAAAATTAAATGTAAAATTCAATGATATTTTGCATCATTTTATATACATATCAATTTCATCACCTGAAATACATTTACATTTTATATATGTATTTGTGAATCTCAAGTAGAAGTTATATTAAAATATATCAGATGCCCAAGTCTGAAATGTGTTTATTGATAACAAAAACAGCACATACAATGGATTATGCAGAGATTATAAATTCAAATATAATATCATCTTGCCCATATCCTCTTTCACCAATGACCTTGTATTTTATATATCTCACATATTTAGTTTTGTCCTTGAAAGGAGATTGGGTGTAGGTTGTCATCTAAAACCAAGGGAGACAATGACTGAAAAATAAAAAGTAATCTATTTTCTCTATTAAGGAGAAAGTATTGGCTTTTTGTAAATCCATTTTGGCCTTTCACTTAGTCTAATTGTCATAAGGGAAGTTAAATGCTTTTTAAATAATATAGAAAAGTAATTTTGTATGATTAGATTCAGTACAATATTCACAAAGGGTGCAAAATCACATGGCATATAAAATCATAACCCTTCCCAGCAAAGTGCTCTGACATAGCCTAAGCTGTTTAAACCAGCATGTGTCTGTGTGTGTAACATGTGACATTATGATAGCCAGGTTTTTGCCATCTGTAGTGTTGCCCTTAGCAACAGAAAAGCATGTGACAGTGTTTATGTGACTCTGCTGGCCGGCAACAGTGAGTAGAAGGATTTAAGCAAAACGAAACAGACAGAAATATTGATTCGGGCATCTGCAGTCTTCTGGAAGATTGCAACAGTGTAGGTTGGTAAGGAAGGAGAGGAGAGGACAGCGAAGAAAACTGTTTGGAATGAGAATTAGTAACAGAGGTTATTGGAAAGATTTACTTGAATTGCGCACATTTGAAAAGAAATGCCCCATTTTTCATTTATTCTTTAAATATATATTTAATAAGCAAAACCAAGCCCTGTCCTGCTGTTTGATATGAAAAGTGGTAGATCTATAATCACAAAGACCTTTCTTTGTTGCTGTCACAATTATGAACAGTACCAAGAACGCTACTGAATATTATCATACTTGTTTTTAAAAGATTGAGAAATAAATTTTGAGAGAAGCTTACCTCTGTAGTTCATCAAAAAGCTTAGATAAACATAATTAAATTATCATATATACAGAATAACATTGTTTAACCATGCCTGGTGGAATAATGGATGGCATTTTTACAATAAGTTTTTGAAGTTTAGGAAATTTTAATAGTGAAAGTAGAGTGGGGACAATCCTGTGGTACACATTATAAACAAACTCAAATTACTCACTTTATTTAATGAGAAAGAAATAAATGCAATGGCGACAACAGAAGGACCAGGCTTGAAGCACGTTACGAACACCAATATCTTGTTGTTCGTGGAACCCTTCTATGCAAATCTTCATGCAGCCAATCATCTATTGTGAAGAGAACACTGGTGAAGGGAACAAATCTCAAAGAGGAAATTATCTCCATTTGGACTGGCACGTTGGCTACCATTGAGAAGAGGAATACCTGAACTCTCAATTTAATTAATAGTTCAATTAATAGAAGAATCAACACATGGGCTACTTGTGAATATTTGTGTTTCTTATATTACCTCAGTGCAAAATCACTATGAAGTACCTGGGATTACATCTATTTTACAGGTAAGGATAGATTATTCCATAGATTATTCCATTGATCTAATTCCATAGATTAAGTGAATTTCTCAAGACTACAGCTTAGTAACTGTGCATATTTGTATCCAAGCTTTGTTTCACACCCTTGTTCTCTACTACACCCTTTGGATGTGTGTATGTGTGTGTGTGTGTGTGTTTGTGTGTGTGTGTGTGTATACATTCAAGATCGTAAGGTCTCGTACAATTTCAAAAGAAGAAGAGTACATTTTAACATTGAGCTTCCAAAAAGCCAAACCAATTAAATAAACACATGGTTAGTTTTCACTCTCTGTTTTTCCATAAATATTTTTACTGTCTCTGTGTCATTCACTATACCAGTTAAAGACACAATAGAGGAAAAACAGACATGTCCCTGCCTTGGTGCTCCTGGCTTTCTTATCTAATCAGGGCTTCATAAAATCATTAGGCCTGGACCTTCTACTGTTCATCAAACTGGTAAAATAAAACCTTAACTAAGCGTTGCATTTCTTTCCTGTCTTGTGAAAAGGACACAACCATGTTGGGAGTGATTTTAGTTTTACTGTGGTAGCAAATCCCCTGGAAATATGTCTGACTCCAAAACTATTTCCAAGTGGATTAAAATGATCATACTTAAGTATGTCTTTTAAAACTACTGGAAGAGGCATGCTGATTTTATAAGGGACTTAAGGGGATTCCAGATGGCTTCAAGGGTAAAGGAAATATTAAAATAGAGACTGGCTAGCTCTCAAGTTTGAGAAGTTTGTCACAAAGATAAGGTAAGATGACAGCTAGAAAATAAAGTAGACTCAAAGCAGTGGTTTCTGGTTTTGATTCAACTTGGTTTTGCTTTGTTTTCTGGGTACAAGAAAGGTGCATAGGCTTCAATATTAATTAAAAGGTTGACAGATGTTACTTGTCCTTTAGGAGTTACTCTATTTTTACTTGAAAAGTTTAGGTGGACTTCTGGACCGTAAGATTGAGACTCCCTTTCTCAACTTCACTTGTAGCTCAATGTGGCCTGAGTACTTACCTCAAGCCAGTAATGTATGAATGAGTGTAATCTCTGCAGTCTCCATAGTACTGGAATAGAAATCGATTGCTCTCCACCTCTGTCCATCTTATCCTACAGACCGTAACTTGCAAGTTGTGACCTCATTCCACCACAGAAGAACAACAGAAAGACAACTTGTGTCTGTGAATTCATCAAAAGCAGTTTAGGTCAGAGAGAAATGACATTTACGTTAATATGCCTCTTTATTTAGAGTTTCTTCTTCCTAACTGCTTACTCTCCACTTTGGCACAAGAAGGATCCAGCGAGTGGTGTAGGTGGAAGCACCATGGTAAAATTCATAAGTCGTAAGGACTAAGAGTAACACTGTGTATCAGGTAGCTTGGAGCTCGTGACTTTGATCCTGGCTCTTAGTCTTAAGAAAGCAACACAGTTGAAGAGCTTTTTGCTTTGCTTTTTTTAGTCTCAAACCTTTTCTTTCCTAAGTGCAAGTGGTTACACAAGTAACTTTCCATCTCTCTGCTTCTCACCTATGGAAATGGTAGTTTTGAAGGTTAACCAAAATAATTATATACTATTTCAAGAAGAGTATTCAAAATTTGGATCGGTAAAACTATCCTAAAGTTTTATGTTTTATTTCAATGTATTTGGCCATATTTAATCTAGAATTTTTTTTCCTAAAAAGAAGGATTAACTAATTCACATTACAAAATTATTAACAAAATTTTCACATCAGGAAACACTGCTAAAAACACCTTTGAAAATGTGAACTAAAACCTTGGGAGGAGATTTTAAAATGTGCGGAAAGTTGAAGTCTCCCATATCTAATAGAATTTCTTTATTAAATTATTATGCTACTGTTTTCCTTATCATAGCTTAATTTTTAAAGTAATGACCCTAAGAATTATAAATTTTCCTATACGTATGCCGCACACATGTACTCCGAATTAAAGAGGTATTTTATTTCTCTTTTAATTGGTACTCTGGGTTGACGTCCAAGGCTGCTATTTCATCTGAACAATGCAGGGATTTATCTATTTTCCATCTTGTTTCTCGGTCACCCTCAGTCTCAGGGTTGAAAGTGATTTACCAGCCTCGCGAAATAACAGGGAAGTAGGAAGGGCATGAACTTTCAGTTCTATGGGCCTGACTCAATACTATCATCGAAAATATCACCTCCATTCATGTATTTGTTCACCAGAAACTAGTTATATCACCACTTTAGCTTCAGGCGAGGCTAGAAAATTTAGCCGTGTGAGCAGCTATTTGAGAATTATAGAGAGAAAGTAAAGGAGAGGAACTGGAGGGACAACGTTCATCTGCAGTGTAACAGAGCCTGATCTCACTCTACTCACAGCTTCTAAAGGTGCTGAGAGTCTTTGGCTGTTTACTACTCTCCTACGTTTGAAAATTGGGATCTCATGTACACAACAAAAAACGAGGATCTTGAGAAAGATAGTTTTCAGTTTATTCACTCACATATTTTTAACTCCAAATACTGAGCTTTCATTGTAAATGGATGATTTAGTCAGTGCTTTCAAGGGAAATAACACAGAACACATAATTTATAGTATTATTTTATACTAGTCACACAAAGCATCAAATACAAAGAGTACAGGAAATCTGCCCACACGCTAAAGACACAAAGAATCTGGCTGAGGGCCTGAATCCCATGGCAATGCCCTATATGAGTAGCTGAAGACTTACAGCCCGTGAAAATGCCTCCCCATGAGTCCAACTAGAGGCCTAGATCCCATGGCAATATCTCTTGCAAGTCTGTTTCACGGATCTGTGCTGGGAAGGCCCAGAGTTCAGTGGTGGAAGCTAGAATGTCTATATCAGTAGGATGAGGGATCTGTGCCAGCAGGCTGAGGGCTCTGCACTGCAGCCAGGAAGCAATTCTCAGACTAAGAACCAGAGCTCCCCTGGAAAGTGCCACTGCCATCCTCAGCAACAGTGAGGTCCCGAGCTCCTCCAGTGATAAGAACAGCCGAGTTTATGTCAGGAAAACCAGCAGGACTAGCTTCGTCAGGACACTGAACAGTACCATCTTCCCCTTGGACCCTGGAAGCAATGTTCAAAGTGAGAACCAGAGCTCCCTCAACGTGAACCACAGCCATTCTCAGCAACAGCAAGGTTCTGAGCTCCTCTGACAGTGATAATACCCGAGTTCACATCAGGAAAATCAGCATGTCAAGCTCCTCAGGAAAACTCACAGCCCCAAGAGAACAAACAGCCCTCTAACAACATCTCTTCTTTTTCTCCAGTTCTTCTTTATAGTTTATTGGCCACAATCCTTAGGTGGTCCTTCTGTACCCCGCACTGATTTGGGTCAGTTTGGTGTTAAAAGTTGACTACCAGTTGCGGGTCCCCCACAATGGGGGAGAAAGTATAAATGAGGGAAAGGCTGTGGGTAGGGAGTAAAACCATTATTGTAAGTTTCAGGAGAAGGAAGTTAGAAATAATCCTCAAGTCTTCAGCACTGAGAAGAGTACACAAACGCACCTTGACTAGACATCTTGTTTTATTTCCTCCACTGAATACAATATATCGAGAGAAAACACAAAAAGTAAAAGAGATGAAAAAGATGCAAGATAATATTAAGAGAAAAAACATATCCAAACTGAATTATTAATGGGATTTTATTAAATGGGTGAATCATTTTGTGAAACATTGATATCAATTCATCCAAGAATTAAAATTCCTTCTCTTTTTTCATATTGAGATTATCCCTTCCTAAAATATAGTCTTAAAATATAGCATTTTCTATTTAGAGAGATTTTTGCATTCTGAGTTATTTTAATTGAAATACATTTTATAGATATAGTTTCTATTATAAATGGTGCTACACTTTTGTTAGATCTTCTAGTTCACTATTGTCAAAGTTTGGGCTTTTGCAAGGGGAACAATCTAATACAGAACACATATCTTATAGGATTATTTTATAACAGTCACTCAAAGAGTCATATACAAAGAGAGTACAGGAAATCTGTCCACACACTGAAGACCAAAGAATCCAGCTGAAGGCCGAGATTCCATGGTGATGCCTTACATGAGTCCAGCTGAAGACCTACAGCCCACAACAATACTCCCGTGAGTCTAAGTGGAGGTCTAGAGCCCATGAAAATGTCTTATGCAGGCCTGTTTCATGGATCTGTCCTGGTAAGGCCCAAAGGTCAATGGTGTGGTGGAAGCTAGGAAGTCTGTACCAGCGAGCTGAAGGATCTTTGCTAGCAGGCTGATGAATCTGCACTGGAGCCAGGAAGCAATGCTTAAGTAAGAACCAGAGCTCCCTTGAAAAGTACCACAGCCATCCTCAGCAACAGCGAGGTCCTGAGCTCCTCCAATGATGAGAACAGCCAACTTACCACCAGGAAAAACAAGGTGACAAGTTTTTCCTGGAGACCAAGCTGTGCACCATCTTCTCTGGAGCCAGGAAGTGATGCTGAAAGCGAGGACCAGCGCTCCTGCAAAGTGAACCGAAGCCATTCTCAGAGACAGTAAGGTCCTGAGCTCCTCCAAGGAAGAGAACAGCCAAGTTCATCAGGAAGGCCAGCATGACAAGCTCCTCTGGGAAAGCCAACAGCTCCCTGTAGCTTCCCAGCAGCTTCTAACAGCCTCTTAAGCTGCTGGCAACAGTCCTCAGGTGGGTCTCCCACCCCCAGCACCATGCTTACTCAGTTCAGCCAGGCCTTACAAGTTGACCACAGTTGCCAATCCACCACAACTCTTATGAGCTATTATTTGTGAAGTGAATGGCATATATTTTGCACCTAGGTGCAAAATATGCCTTAAATAATTTATTATTTCTAAAAGTATTGCTATTCATTCCATTGTGGTTTTGGATGGATATTCTCTTCTGAAAATTATGAAATGTTGTCTTAAGCTGTTTAATTATCATTTCTCTGTTTGGTATCTGTTATGGATGACACATTGTGTCAACTTGGGGAGTCTAGAGGTTTGGATGAGTGACTCAGCAGGAAGCCAGGGTGCTTACTTTGTACACATCCTGAGCCTGTGGAAAAGAAGGACATGGAGACTTTGTGAGAGCTACATGCCCCCTGGGTGGGGGTAGGCTGTTTACAAGGTAAGGGAGAAAAAGAGGCTGCTTGCAGCCATTCTTCCCTTTTGCTCTGGTTGTTTTTGCTGTACTATGCTACCATGAACAGTTTGTTCTCTGCCATGTGCCACTCTGCCTCTGAGCCAGCCAAGTATGGACTGAAACCTCCACAAACTGTAAGCTAAATAAACCTTTCCTTTCTTCATTTTGTGTGTTGGGTATTTTGTCTCAGCAACAAGAGAAAAGTAACCAAGACAGTACCCAAATAGATATTTTCAATCTGAAATATTTTACTCTCTTTAATTGCTTTGTCTGGGACCCTTCATTTCAAAGTTGTTACTTTATCTTCCACCTTTCTTCTCCTCTGTGGAAGATTTCCTCAGTCCAAATTTTCCACCTTGCAGCTTATTCTTCAGCAATATGCATCTTGCTTTTTCTTCCAAATATGGTGTTCATTTCAAAATGAAAATACATTCATTTTTCAGAATGTACTTTTACTTGAAATTTTGGAGGACTATTTTCTAATAGTATCAGATTGGTGCAACTTTTTTTTTGACTTTTTGAGACAGGGTTTCACCATGCAGATCAGGTTGCCCAGTTTGTAGCCCTGCCTGGCCTCAAACTTGCACCAATCCTCCTGTCACAACCTCCAGAGTGCTGGGATTACAAATGTGCACCACCATGCCTGGTACAAATTCTTTTTTTGTTGTTCTGTTTTCTTTTCTTTCCTTTTCTTTTGTCTTTTTGAGGTAGGGACCCTCTATATGGTCCAGGCTGGTCTTCAGCTCACGGTGTAGCCCAGGCTGGTCTCGAACTTGCAATGATCCTCCTGCCCTAGCCTCCTGTGTGCTGGGATTACAGGCATGCACCCCCATGCCCAGCATAAATCCTTGATTCATTTATTGTTTTTATATTTCCTTCAGTGTTATATGTTTTCCTTTTCCATTGTAGTAAGTGCACTCCTTTGGTTCCTGGTTATTATTGTTTCTGGAAGTATGCTATTGTAGAGAGTATCAGTTACTCTACCTAACAATAGATATGCAAATGGAAAAAGCCAGATTCTAGTCTGTGTCTGCTTTATGAATTAAAGATATTACAATGAACCCTAGAGTAGAATGGAATAAAAAGCTATTGTTTATTCCAACTTCCTGCCATTCTGCTCTGAGCTATATTCTGCTTCCTGATTCAGCACCATGGACGATCATGCTCCGGGTTACTGCCCGAACTTCTAAAGTGAAAGAAAAGACACATTATTCTCCCAAAATGTTACAATCAGTATGAAAAATAATGGGTCATACACAGCTCAGAAAAGCAGAAGTGAATTGGAAGGTCACACTGAAGGCTTGTCCCACAGTGGAGCAACAATCAAAAGTGCAAATGTTTTGAAAATCAAAACTTGTGTTATTTAAAAAAGAGAAAACCCAAAGGATATGGAAGATAGAATTAAAAATACATGCTGTGTAGCATGGGATGAATCATTTGGTCTATAAGCAAGCAAACCAACATATCTGGACTCATTTCTGAGTGTGCTTTAACTCATATGAACTTACCCAACTGTATTTCTCTGCGGGAACAAAGTGGTCAAGAAAACAACACAGTTCTTAAGGTTTGTAATTACATTAAAGTGAAAGGGGCAAGAAATAAAGAAAGTGATGGTTTAACCCAAAACGGTAATTTTAAATAGTGACAAATTAAATGTCACTTCGTTGGGCGAAAGATTCACAAAACTGTTGAGAGAGAATTCCTCTCTTTACAGAGGTTCATCAGCTGAGAGAGAGGATTTCTGTGACATTTAAAATGTGATTGACATTTTATGTGAGTAGGTCTGTAACTTTAAGAAAGCCAAGCGTCTCTACACGTCATCCCCCGAGGCAACAGGATGTGGGGATCACTTGCACTGCCGATGAACTTCACCGAAAGTGACTTTGAAAATTTTAATTGCTTTTGAATAGACAATTGAGGCAATGAGGAGATAGCACCAGCTGACTTGTTGCCATGGCACCATTTCCTCCCCAGCTGAAGAAGCTATAGAGAGGAAAGGATATAGGTCAGAAAGTATTTCAACTGACAAAACAGCTGCATATGAAAATGAAATGCTTTTGCAAGCATCACATGCCAGAGAATTGTGAATCCTAGTTTTGAGCTATTCAAGATGGACCATTCATCTCTGTGATGATGCGCTGTGAGAACTGGGGCATTGCAAGTCAAGAGCACGTTTTGCACCATACTGGTGGTTCAGTTTTTTTAAAATGGGGCCATGATTAAATACTTTTCTATCATTTTCATCTCTGTTCCTTGTAGGAGGGAAATAGTTAATGGAAGAATTCTCCTGAAGGTAGTTTTCCAGTGTGTGAGGAACTGTGCCAAGGGAAGAAGGACTATTCCAGGATAAGAAGGATCAACTCCATGTCAACATATCTGTTGGCTAGATGATTTATTGATGACAAAGTTTCTTAAATGCAGTTGAAGCATTGATATAACTAAAGGGAGGGAGAGGACGTGGGCGACGGAGAGGCAGGATGAAATTAAGTTGCAAAGTGTTTAGAGGCAAAAAGAAGGAAAGAAGTAAAAAGTAAGAAAGGACATTGGAGAGTATCATAGTCACAGTGATAAAAGGAAAATGACATTTGTAAGGTTCTGGTCGGAATGGAAATGTGTTGTTTGTCTTCACAGCATTCATCATCCCTAGTTTCAAAATTTACCTTTTTCTCTTTTCAGAAATTCATACTTACTTAGTTTGGACGAAGTTAACTTGATGCCCTGTTTGAAAAGTAGTATCTGATGGACCTCGTCCAATCATGTTACTAATTGTTTCCTGGATAAGAGGTTAGTTCAGGTGATGATCCAATCAGAGTCACTGTATGCGTATTTTGGAGGGATTCTAGAAGAGAAAAGCCCTTTCAAAAGCCCAATTTTATCGGGGAGTGTTAATATGAAGAGCTGAGTTCTCTTCTCAACCATCAGGGCACCACAACAGAAACTTCTGGAGCTGGGAAAGATATAATGATGCCTATAGAATGAAGTCACCCCAAGATAATGGTGACTTAAATTTAGTGACATTTCAACTCCAAGCCAAACAAAAACACAATGTATACTCCCATGGACTGTTCAGTTGCAAGATCACTTGTATTCTGTACTATGTCCTTACTATAGGTAGCGTTTTCCATTTCTTGTCTTGGAAAGTAAGAAGTTTCTTAGTTAAAAATTCTCACAATTTTGAGCCAAGTGAAGGTAACTGAAGTAACTAGACCAGAAAATGATTTTACCTTTGGTTAGTAATCCACAGAATTCCCTAGATTTGTGACCCCTAGTATTCTCTAGAAAGGACATGGAAATAAAATGACAAAGGTTTGGACATTCAAAGCGTAGAAAGAAGCAAAAGGTTGTGATAGGTAATAAGTAATTAGTATTGAAGTAAGTGATTTATTTTCACCATTTAAAATGAGAAAACTGAGGTACAGATTTTAAGTCACTGCCTGTGGAGGTAACAGAAATGACAGGAGACGGCCCTACAGAACATTTCATGTTGATTTCTTTGAACTGGCAACCAAGAGGCAGGAGATCATATTATGTGATTCCTAACATCCAGGCTCCTGTACATTCTACTTCTTTGTTGGTAAATGTACTAATCATGTATACAGCGTGGCCACTGCATCATAAACCATTTTAGCCTTTGTCTCTTGCTCTAGAGGGAAACTTTAACCCCTTGAGATTTCTGAGTGGTATGCTTTCATTATTATTCACAGCAGGCTTTGAGAATTTATGGTAATTAAACTGACTCATACTGGTCCAATATTTAGCTTGTGTTAGCAAACCAGTTTATGATGTGGATAGTGCACTCAGGAAAAGCCAACCATGTGATTAAAGAATTGCAGTTTTTAGCTATATCACATGAATCCAAATGCTAGCCTCAGGGCAAGGAAGCAAGCTAGAGATTGAGCCCAGCCACATGGTCTGCATAAAGAAACTGGATCTGTGATCAGAAAACACAATGGACTGTCTTGGGTAGTGAATACTTTGATAATTCAGGAAGGTGACATGCCTTAATTCTATGGGGAGAGTTCACAGAAGTTCTGTGTCCCTTCCCATAACAAACCCTATGTGTTCCTCTTTTGGCTGATTCTCCTGATTTGCATTCCTTTTATAACTTGTATATATAATGTAACATAATCATAAGCGTAGTACTTTCCATAATTTTCCATCATTTTCAGCCAATTATCAATGCTGTGGGGCTGTGGGACCTCTGTATCTAGAACCAGTTAGCCCACTGAAGGATATTATTTTCCAGTTCTCACTACTGGCCTAAAGATTAAGATGGACTTTTGTTATATCTGTAATTAGGGGAAATGCATTTATATATGTATTATTTATAATCAGCCTTATGGTACCAATAAAATTCACTTCTCCTCTGCTCCATAAAACTTTCCACACAGTTACTTTCCCTATGAGAGAGGCACCTTACCAGAAAACAACTAGAATTGCCAGGAAAGTAGTGCTGCTTTTGTGTTGGTGATCATGACCTTATAGGGCCCTGCGCAGGTGTAAAATTCCTTTCTAGCAAATGTCAACTATACTAGGGCTATGATAGCTGGCTACTGATTAAGGTAGAGATAAGAGTGATTGTAAAGGATTACTAATGACTCATGCATGTAATTAAATTTGAAAAGACATGAAGACAGAAGGTGGATATGATCGGAAGTGTATGGACGGGTCAATGGCCTGGAGGACTACAGTGGTGGAAGAATTATTTTTATGGAGCACTTAGGCCAAGTGGCAGGAAGAGTGGGAAGATGTCGATATACTTTTAATGTCCTGTACAGTTCTCTGAGTTCAGATAGCCAGGAGGCCCAACCACCCCAGCTGCTTGGATTTAGAAGAAAATTTACAACTCAAGTCAAACACTAGTGGATCCCAAGATGAACACAAAACTTCAGTAGTTTTTCAGTGTCCTAAGGATGTAAGAAGCAACATTCCCAATGTTGTGACTGTTTTGTTCCCAATTTATTTTGGGGTAATTGATAGTGTTCAACAGATCCCCATGTGAGACTTTTCCAGCCCAGTTAACCCGGTGCTCCACTCAGGCACTCCTGGGCTCAGGCGCAGGAACCATTCCCTCATTCTGTGAACTGCCCCAGAGGACAGAGGCCAGTTTGGACTCACAACTCATGACGTAAACATATTGGTCTGTCATCTCCCCGTGATGGAGGCCAATTCTGACACATGTGTATTCCAGAGAGCAACTGGGAAGTGGGTGTGAAGCATTCTTTACTAATCTTTAGAGTTTTCTTGCTGGTGAGGACTCTGTGGAATTCTGAGGCAATTCAGGATGTCGCCTGACAAGATAGAGCAAGAATGACGAAGAGAGATTCCTCTTCTAGAAGAGCTACTTCCTCTGGAACCCAATAACTGATTCATCCCTGAATTAATTAATCATTTCATGAAGGCAGAACCCTCAAGAGGCAATCACTTCCTTAAGGTCCTATCTCTGCCTAACATTAAAAGATGAGTTGGGTGCACAGTGTTCCAAAATATGGATTTCAGATGACAAACGTTGAAATCATAGCAGCACTCCACTATCCTGCCTCACAGTGCCTTAAAGGGCCTCTGTCAGTAGGAGTCAGGAGGCACTTAAAGATAATTGTATTACTGATTTCTATTGCTGTATGGAAAGGAACAGTTAATGTTTAATTGTTTGGTCAGTCTTACATGCCTATATTTGTTTAAATGAGTAATCAATTTGAAGAGAACAATATGTAATACAATAATCATTGTTAATTTCCTATCACCTTGCCTGAAATTCTGCATGCTTTGATTGTTTTTGTGTTGTTTTGTTTATGTCTGTGTGTTTGTTGGTATGTTTTGATTACTTTACCTTTAAAAAGAAAAGCAGTGGGAAAAGAATGAGCAAATACTATCTTCTCTATAATTTGATATTTCCTTTAATGTTTTTGTGTTAACTAATGTGAAGATAACTATGTAATACAACATCCAGTGCTAATTCCCTACTATATTCTGTATAACTTTGTATTTTCTGTATTGTTTATGGCTTTTCTGGTTCATATGTCTCCATTCTTTTGTCTTTAAAATAAAATTTAAAAAAAAAGAATGAGCAAATATATGGAGAGAAGCAGAAAATACCTTTTGAAAAACTCAGTGTGCTCAGATTGCATTAGTGACTGATTTGAGAATGAAATAAGGGGCACAAATAAAAATGGTGATAAACTAGTAGTGACATTAATTAAGAAAATAAACATATTAAGGCAAATATTTTGGCAGAGGTAATAAATTTCTGTGTATTGACAACTTCATTCTTGCATCTCAGCTGGCACCAATTCTTTATGAATTCTCCATTTTAGGAAATGTGTGGAGGGTCTCAAAAATGAGCTAGGCTCAGTGATTCACTACAAAGACTCATGGAATTCAACACACAAGTCTACTCATGCCTATTATTACAGTGGAAAAATGCAAAGCAGAGTCAATAAAGAGGAAAGATAATTGGGGCAAAATCCAAGAGAAGACAGATGCCAGGTTTCTAGAGACCCTGGCAGTGGATTCAAGCAGAACGCACTTAATTCTTCCAGAAAAGAGTTATTGCATGTACATGCAGTGTTAGCTATAAGGGAAGTTCTCTATGGGCTCAGTATTTAAGAATTTCATTGGGGACTGTGCATACAGGAAAGTTCTGCCTAGCATGGATCTAAATTCTAGAAACTAGAAGGAATCCAGAGGGTATTCAGGAGAAAGCGTATCATTTATACAAATTGTCTAGGCACAGGAATGAGCCATCCTTATTATCTAATGACAGTTTTACATCAATGTAAGAAATTATTTATTATCTAAGCTCACAGGTGTCTGCTAAGGGTCAATCTGTC
The DNA here is from genome assembly GCA_004027595.1 of Dinomys branickii. NCBI lineage: Eukaryota > Metazoa > Chordata > Mammalia > Rodentia > Dinomyidae > Dinomys > Dinomys branickii. The sequence continues at coordinate 68,901 of PVLD010005437.1, read as the reverse complement.
AGACTTGCTAAGATTTGAAAGCTTCAGTTCTGCTACCTTAACTTTAAAATTTTTTTGCAGACAAATATTCCTTGTCAGATATAGATATTATCTATTACTCTGAACATAAGATCCTGAGAGGAATCCATGTTCTCTTATATGTTCTCACTGGTCTAAATGTAGATAATGTTGAATCCTTGAGCTGCAAATGAACAGCTACAAAACATTTACATTCACATTCTAGGGTATAACACAAGATGTCCTTGCATTCTTGCCAAGAATGTGGCCAACAAAACCTTAGTGTAAATTATCCTGTAAGCCGAGAATTTATGGATTGGTGGTGGTAGAGAATTTATTGAGATCTGGATGATCAGACTATGCCAAGATTAGTTTTTCATTCTCTGGGAAACACTGTGACTTTGAAGGGTCTGATTGTGTCCACGGGCGAGAGATTGGGTCTGGACATCAGTGGTGCAGGCATAGGGGAGCTTTTTGAGGATGATACGGGGGAGCTGACGATGGAAGAACTTGCTGCGCTCGCAAGTGAGCAGCAGAAGTGCTTGTTAAGGAGCATTCTACTGAGGAAAGGGAAGACAGGGAGGAGGTTAGCAGTGATGTCATAAAATGGAAGAAAGGAATGAGTTCTAGGATTTCTTTGAGAAGCACCAACCACCCCAACATAGCTAAGAAACAAATTGCTGAATCTGGAGGATGATAACGGGTTCTCTCATTTCTAGAGAGTTGCGGAGCACAGAGAAAAGAACAAGGGACAGTTTTTTAGAAACTGACTCTGCTCCTAAGAGACAAAGAAAAGAGGAACCCCTGAAGGACACGTCCCCAGTGTCCTTATGGAGGACGACTCTCCCTCCAAACAATAACCTCCACCCCAGACCACTGTTGTGTCCTGCGCTCCAGAAGTTGCCTCGAGCAAGATTAGTGTGAGCTGTCTTCATACTGCACTGTACGGTCCTCCCTCACCACATCGCAGCTCATTTATTGCGGCCTCACTGTGTCAGGGTATTTTTAAAAAATATATCTAATTTTGTATTACAGAGTTCTTGCTATATCATGGGATTTTGCGGTGTATAGATATATAGTATTTATGATTTTAATTATTTTTGCCTAAAATTTTAAAACAGTATAAAAAATTAAAAATGCTAACTAAAACATTAAAAGAATATTAAATTGAAATGAAATACTGTACAGTATGTATTTCTTCAGCAGATGAATACCACACCGTACACAATGTAAACGCGGCAGGCTACTACCTCCAGCTCCAGCCGGCAGAGCCACCTGGCCATGCAAGGAGAGCCCTGCTTATTGTCCCTGAGGGCGCTTGGCACTGCCCTGGCCCCGCCTGTGCTAGGAGCCGGCCTGGGCGGGGCGAGGGGTGTGGGCCAGGCGCTGGGTGTGGCTTAGCTGTGGCTGCAGCTTGGCCGAGTCCAGCACGCTCCACTCCGCGGCCTGCTCCCGCCCTCCATCCCCCTCCATCCGCACCTGCCTGGTCCTCCCCTCCTGCTCAGATCCGAGACACGGATTCACCCAGGCATCCCCAGGTGCTGCCCCAGCTTCAAGCTGAGGTTTTCGGAAAAGGGTCTCCCCGGGAAGGCACACAGGAGTGTGGGAAGGGTTTATAAAGCCTTAAAATATATATACATAATTAAATACAATGCTGCCACTTCACAGATTTTAAACTATCGCGGGGTCCCTGGAACTCCGCGATAGGTGAGGGATCACTGTGCTGCACTTGGTTTCACATGTTTGTGGTGAAAACATACGTATGGTTCAGAACGTAATATCCTTATTTATACTGAACCTTATGAGAAAATTTGACTCAGTTCATGAACGAGTTTTTCTTCTCAACCACATTCATAGGGGTCAGAACAGGTTAACCTTACTAACATTAAACCTTATGGGGAAATTTGATCCAGTTCACAGCCAATTCGAGTCACAATCAGAATCATGCAATGAATTAAACTCACAAACGGAAGTATTTTTTGGCCCCTTTGTCAAAAACCAAGTAGCTGAACGTGTCTGGGAATATTTCTGTATCTTGACACTCTTCCAGTGACCCACACAAATGTTTTTGTTCTAGTTCTGTGATAGTTAACTGATTGTGTCAATTTGAGTAAGAAGTGCCCAACTAAATTGGCTCGGCATAGATCTGGGTGTGGAAGACGCACTCTGGGGAGAATTTCACCAGAATGGTATAAAAGGGAAGTGATGAAGGAAGGCTTGCTTCTGTTTCTTTGGAGGCGCTCTGGTCTTCCCCTGCACTTTGGGCATCATCTCCTGGCTTCCAGAGCAGACTCTTCAGCCTCCTGATGCAGATGTGCAGGGGTAGAGGTCCAGACCTTCAGCTGGATTCTCCTAGACAGACTTTTTGCACCCTTTCATGCCTGACTGCGGGCAGCCATCATAAGCCAGTGTTGTAAGTTCTTATAAATTTTACATCTTGCACCAAATCTGTTGCTCTAGTAAGCACTGACTGATACAAGCACCATGCCATTTTTATTACTGTTGCTGACGTCAGGTATTGTGGTGCCTCCCGCTTTTTGCTCCTGTTGCCCAAGATTGCTTTGGCTATTCTGAGTCTGTCCTTGTTCCCTATGAATTTTGAGATTAGCCTCTCTAGATCTGTGAAGTATGCTGTTCTTATTTTTATTGAGACTGCATTGAATCTGTATAACAGTTTTGGGAGTATGGCCCTTGAGATTTTTTACAGATAATGGGTATGTATCATTTCATGGCTTATAACCTAACTTGTCTCCAGGCTGGACCTGAGAAGTTCCCGTGGCTGAAAAGGAAATTAATCCATCCTCTGTCCAGACTCCCACACCAGACAGAGAATTTTTAGGATGCCGTCGTTAAGGGGCACAGGAAGGGATTATAAGGCAGAGATTCAGGATGCACTCAAGAGTGTAGTCTGGGAACTCAGAGAAGTGAGAAACATTATTTCCTGGAACAGTAAATATTGATGCTTCTCTGGGAGGGGTGCAGAACCACCCGCAGTATGATTCTAGCCTATTCTGCAGGTATGGGCAGCTTTTATTTTAATAGTTCATTTAAACATTCTTTGGATTCTCTCAACCTTTTTCTTATCCTAGAACCAGTCTTTTGGTCTTTACTTGCTCAAGACAATTTATGGAATTTTAGTATCCTGAGGAATGATGGTGTGATGAATCTAGTAGTGAGAGGGCCTACGTGTAATCACAGCGGGGCTGATAAGGATTGCCTTGGGTAGCTTTGGCTCGTTTTGGAAGTTGCAGTTGCCTAAAAAAAGTACAATTTTCAGTTATGATTTCCCCCTCTCCTTTCTGCCTACTTTTATTTCATTTATTCTACATCAATACATCTTCGTAAGTTGTAGAATTATAGAAATTATTCCTGATTCTAGAAGTGAAGTCAAGTTTCTTTGTGAAAATAGAAATAATTTGTCCCCTCTGTGAGCTATTTTGTATCTATTAAATGAGAACTACATATCTGCTCTTTGGATTTGTGAAAAAAGATTTTTGTATTTTACCGGTTTGCTCATTAATCAGATTGTCAAATAAAGTCATTGCCATTTGTCCACTGTATAGTTTTACAGTTATGATTTTTATATTATTTTATATTTTTTATATTTTTATATTTTTTCACAGTATTCTTAGGAATCAGAACATAATATGTCAAATTTCGGCCCCCGGGTATATTATTTGAAGCTGCAGGAAATGGAGAAAAGTGTAGAAACACAAAGGTCACTTTCTGACTCCTCACCTTTGTCTCCTGTACAAGGTCAGGACAGAGCCCTCTGACTTATCTCTCCTGAAAATAGGTCCTAAGACACTCATTCCACTGGAGTGCTGACAACTCTGGTCATAGAATCAGAATCAGAGAAGAATCTGAACAAACTGGCCCTGCAGGGTTTCCGTAGATTATCGCCAGGAAAACACACCCTTTACCCCTCCACTAGCTTTTCTGCAGGACGAGGCACAAAAATGCGGTCTGCCCTCGGCCTTCCGGTGTTTACTTCAGAAAGTTCTTGTGTCGTATAACATTTGGTTAAATAAGTGTGTTTTTTAACAATTGTTTCCCTGTCTTTTGTTATAGGAGTCGCAACCATGAACTTTGGACTGGGAGAAGAAAGTGGGACTTTTTCTGCAATACAATGCTAACACAGAAATGGTCAGGCTGGAATGTTTGAGGAAAAGCTACTCTTCTCAAATCTAGTAGCAATTTATTTAAGCATTTAAAATTTATATGATTTTCAAAACCAACTCTTAATTTGGTCCTCGATATCAAAGGGTAGGGAGAAACGATAATATTCCCATTTTGACTGAGAAAACAGGCATTCAGAAAATTTTAATTTTTGTTTTCAGGGAGTTGAGACTTTTTAGTATGGTTCATTTCAATGTTTAATGATTTCTCATTAGAGTAGACTCTCTTTGAATAATGAAAATTAAATATTTGAGGAAATTTATATTATTTAAATAATAATAATAATATTTGAAGAAATTTTATACTTGTAAAACATATACAAGAATAATCCTTGGAAATACATATATATCTGTTTTAGCACACCATAAAAATACATGTAAAGAGTAATTTAGGTATATTTTATTCTCCAAGTTAATTTTTATTTAGAGCAGGGCTTTTTCTCATTTTATATTGTCATAGGGAGAAAGGGGACTTACAACTTAATTTTGCCTCTAAAGCATTATTTGGGAGATCCAGAGCACAAATAAATTTCGATTCAATACACAAGCACTTGATGTATAACCTACTTTGCCCACTGTGTAAATAAAATTCCCTTATCCACATTCACTTCTATACACATCTGTTGAAGTGCTAATACATCTTTAGTGCTGAGTTAGGTACTGCAAGCGGCATAAAAGAGTTAGAGCCTCACAAGACCTTAATCCTGTTTCAATGCAATAGACAAGTTGATGTAAACAATGCTGTTCCCAGCACTTAGCTCGGAAGTGCTCCCGTACTGGCCCTGTCTTGTGTACATGAAATGTAGTAACCCTTATTGTAATCTCACATCCATTTCCTCTTCTTTAAATGGAGCATCTTTGGGTGGCTCTTTGAGTATTAATAATGTAAGGACCACGAAGGCTTATCACAGTCTCTGGCACATATTAGTTACTGTTAGTTATTAGTTTTAATATATATAAAAGGAGTAAGAAATAAGTCTGTGTCACTCGGATAGACTGCACTTATCTGTTCAGAATCCTGTGTGTTGCAGTCAAGTTCTATCACTAGATTCAAATGTTTGAGGCTGACAGGTGGTTAGGTGGCATCCGGTGCCGCAAAGCAGCTTTTCAAAAACGCACCTACTAGTGCCGACATAGCCCTTTCTCTCACACACACACACACACACACACACGCACACACACTACATGTTGCGTGTGAAAGGAGAAATTTTAGCTCTCACTAGCAGAGCACTGACAGTAGACCCTGGACGAAGAGAAGCTCAGGAGAGACATCTAGCTCAAAAGAGCAATGGAAGTTGGAGGGCCGTAGTGCGTAGTGCTGTGCGGGAAGAACTTTATCAGACTTTGGCAACTATACAGGAGCGCGGACATCCGGAAAGCCACAGAAATGAACAAGGAGCTCCTTCAAGATTAGTACAGGGAAGGGAAGTGAACTCTTGAGTGCCTGCTTTATGCTAGAAACTTAAGTTGTGACTTAATTATAAGGTGGGTAGGTTTCAGTTATATTTTACCGGTGAAGACGTAAACTTACAGCCGTGAAGCAGATTGTTAATCTGTAATTATACTCAGATCGATATGACTCTTAGTCCACATTCCTTTTAAATTTTTATTATTTTAATTTTTTATAAGTATATATTTGAGATACATAGTAATTACATTCGTCTTTGGGAACTGGTACATTTACATAATGCATCTTGACCCTCTTCACTCCCCTTCCCCAGCCCTTCCCTTTGCCTCGTCCCCCACGCCTCCTTCATTGCTACAGAGACTGCCTCTCTGTTTCCTGTCATCTTGGCTTTATTTTGCTCTTTAAATTATCTATACTGTGTCTCTCAGAGAAATTATGGGACATTTAACCTTGTGAGTTGATTTATTTCTCTTAATATTATGAGCTCAAGATTCATGCATTTTCATAAAAGCATCTCAAACCTATCCTTTGTGACTGAGTAGTATTTTACTAGTTATACCTGCCACATTTGCTTTAGTTCTTCACTTGGTGATGTGCGTAGAGGCACTGTTTTGAGTTGTGCTGCTATAAACATGGTTATATATGGATCACTCTAACAGAATGGCTCTAACTCCTTCATGAAGGATGCCTGTGTAATATCACCTGCTTCAAAGAGAGACCGGCTGAATGGACACACTGAAACTTAATAAAGTATTAAAAGAAAATGTAGGCTGAAATGGGTAAATTTCACTATCAAGAAGTGTTTTTCAGACAAGTTATGTGTGGTTTCGAACCAAATTTGAGGAATGCAAATCTCCTTCTAATTAACTTAATCACTGAGAGCCTAACTGTGCAAAGTATATGAATTTTTATCCCATCTTATTTAAATGAAATTCTTAAAATTCACATAAATATGTCTAAGTTACTCCTCTGCAAAAATATATTGTACAGTAATGAGGCTGGTAAGGGTAGTAATGTTGGCTGGAGTCGGATGGGGAGAGGGCTAGGAATTTGCCTTTCCAAACCTCAGGGCTACTTTCTATCCATCCACATTCTTTCTTAAAATTCTATCAGCTTTGGGAGAAAAAAGGTAAAGACACTAGTCCAACCTAGAGGCCTCTAAGCCCATCCTATATAGAATTTGCACACTGCCATTGAACATCACCCCCCCCCCCCCCCCCGCCAAAGACAGTTACTTTCCTTTCGCTTTTAACATAAGCAAAAAGGTGTAATTAACCTGGGTTATCTAATTTATTTTACATTTCAAATATAAGATATTGATAAGAACTCAGATTGATGCCTCCTCTTTCTTTGCAAAAGTAAGTGCTGAAAGGTCAATGCTTGCAAAGCTGAATACTAAAAGACCCCAAAACAGAGATGCCAATTATTCTTCTAACTTATATTTTAGATGTTACAACAATGAGAAAATGCACAGCATGTGAAGTGTACAGCCTCAAATATACGTAAGTGTGCTTGGATTTTGCTGCTTTCCTGAATATTAGTGAAATTATTGAAATAAAAAGGTAAAGAAAAAATCGATAAACTTTTCAATGATGAAAAGAAAGAATTGATAATATTTTTTGAGAAGCCCAGGCTGCTTTGCCTAATAAAGTTGTTGATGATACTGTCTTTACTGAGAATTAAATCTGTAACAGAGGGTGTGATGGCTGATACATTGTGTCAAGCTGAGAAGTTTAGAAGTTTATCTAAGTAACTCAGCAGGGGGCCAGGGTCCTCACTTTGTGAACGTCCTGAGCCTGTGCAAGAGGAAGGCGGGGAGATGGTGTGCTAGGGCGGGTAGCCTGCAGACAATAAAAGAGACAAAGAAGCCTGCTCTCCTCCCCTTGGGCTCCTGTTGCTTTTGCGATCTCTGCCACCATGAGCTCTCACCCATCTGCCACGCCAGCCTGCCTTGGAGCCGGCTAACTGGGGACTGCAGTCTCCACAGCCTGTGAGCCGAGTAAACATTTTCCTCTTTAATTTGGGCATCAGGTATTTTGTCTCAGCAGTGAAAGAAAAGAAGACAGAGGGGAATAAAATGATCTTGTCCTTCCATTTAACACTATATCATGCTGAACTTATGACATATCCTGCAAACTTTTGTCATACATGAATTTTTAATTATAATAATAAGCTTAATTTCGTATGCATATTTGCACTTTCCTTGGCAAATCAAAGGCAAAGGAAACATTTTCCCATTCATCAGACTATTTTCTTCTATAGAGTTAATGGCTATTTGAGTCTTGTTCAACATATTAGCACAAATTGGTGTGTAGCCTGTAGAATTTATAATATTTTAGAAAGTCAGCAGTCTAAATATTTACTAAGCAAAACAAAAGGAGCAGCAATTTCTTGTTAGTATTACTAATTTCACATATTTTAAATGTTTAGCACTCTTAAGTAGCCAATTGGCATGTTCTGTTTAACGTAAAAGTTTTCATTTTCTGAGACAAAATTTCAGTGACCAGAGGAGATTCATCTCTATTCAGAAGTTTAGCTTTACAACACTTCTACATGCAAGACCTCACTTTGTATTTATTAATAAGAGATTGATGAATGGGGCAAAAATTGTTTACAATGATAAAAATACAAAATGTCTTGGACTAATGTTGGCATACACAAAATCATCTTGAAGTCATGCAGTAGCTTTCAGGTCTGAACAATTTGCTCATCAGTTGACAGTGTGAACTAAAATGCTTAAAATTTTCATCAGAAAAGTATTTGCAAGTTCAGAGGAGCGTATCAAGAGTCATGATGACAGAAAGTTGCAGTACCCCAGCATGACCTGTCCAGAAGTAACTTGGCTCCAGGACCCGACCTGTCAGACCCTATACTCACAGATAAATCCTTATGACAGCACCGATCAGCCTTTCTCCTTTGGGTGTCATTAACTCTTGACTTACGTGAGGCAGGAACTTCTGAGAGGTTCACATTTTTTCCCTCCAGTTCCCTTCACTTTCCCTTTCTAATCCCCATTATACTAATAGTGGTCTGTGTGTTTCTTTGCCTGAAGTAGAAATTTGTCACAAGGAAAAACGAATCAAGATTTTCCAAGCCATTTCTATCTCGATTTCCATATCCCAGATCTGAAAGCCATGGGGAAAACTATGCTAAACATCCTGGACAGAGGGAGAGATAGAGAAGAGCGACGGGCTCTGAGAAGAGTGAGATCTCTGTTTAGATTAAGAAATATTTCAAACCTGATTCTGGATATCTCAGGACTCCCAGAGCAATGGGCACAGGGCTTCCTGGCGTCTTCCCAGTGAGATCCCAAAGGGACATGACTTTGCAGTTTCCAGTTTTGAGTGAAATGCCTGTGCCAGCGGTAGTGTTCAAATAACAACAATTAGCAATGACAGAAAACTGGTAGCAACACGTCCTTGTGTCAAGTGTGAGTCCTTTACTTTCTGTGTCATTGAAGAGGCCTGATTTATTCAGGGGAGGGATGCTGCAGGGAAGGAAGGTGGTGGCTATTTGCTAATCCTGCACAAAGGCCTGCTTCCCTGGTAGAGCCCCCTGGCATGCACTAGATGAATAGTGATGCTTCCTGGGCACCATGGGTCATTCAGTCAGCAGAAGGAGTTGACCTGAGGGGCTGTTCCACCTTCACACGCGTCTGCTATCAGGTCAGCCTTCGAGACTGATTACTAGTACTTAGGGCCACCGCTTGGGCTTCCAGGGTTATACAACATAAAGTGTTTTTCTATTCTCCTTGGCAAGGGACAAAGCAATTCAGGAGAGTGGCTGTGCATTAAAATTAATTCAAAGAAAGAAGCTACATTTCATCTGAGTGTGTAAACTGTACTTCACACCTGCCACATGTATGGCAAGTGGATCACCCTCAGTTCTATGCCACTAGTTATCATATATCTTTTCATGTTAGCTGCTTAGGGAGATGTAGTGGACCAGCCAAATGCGGGGTCAGTCTCGCTTGGGGTTAATTTCTCCTTTTTAAACAATGAAACTATAATTTCAAGTCTCAGTTAGCTTTCTACATGGCACATTGACAGGTAGAAAATATACTGTCTGGGGGACATTCTTGTAAATATGCCACAATGCTATCAGCTTTTACATATATTCTGATTGTAGACTCTGCATTCCTAAGTTTGGTTAAGTGTAATTGGATTACTGTTGACTCTATGTCAAAAATTAACTATCAGTGAGTGCCTCAAGGGAGGTACAGAAAAAAAGATTTTAATCCATGAAAATCTTGCCAAAAAAATTCAACCAGGACTAGCTTTTTAGATGGAGAAACTTCACTAAGGTGAATTATGGTGTAGTATGTAGAAGGACATACCACACTGAAACATGGTGGTGTTTTAAGTCGATGCTACCCATTTAAGTAACCTGGATGCATCACATCTAAGGCTCAAAGTCATGCTCCTGGAATCAAATGCACACCAGGGTCAGGAGTTATGTCATTTCCCCAGGAATTGCCAGTTAACCCAAGGGACACAGATGATCCTGAGGAGATTCGATTCCAATCAACATTTGAGAAGTGCAGGTGAAATGAGTATTTTCATCTGTGGGAACAAGGAAATAGCTTATTAAGGAGTGATATTTTCATTTCTGTTCTTTATGTTTTAATTAACTTTTAAAACTTTTATTAGCACGTTTGCAGAACATAGTGATCACGTTCATTGTGGGGAGTTGATACATGTATGTAATACTTGAGATTTCCATAAGGAGTGCTTGTGGCTCGCTCTGTCTCTCGCGCTCTCTCTCTCTCTCTCTGTGTCTGTCACATTCTAGCACCTCTCACTCTCAGCAAAAACATTTTTTCCTTTTCCAACTGGACAGAGAATTTCTTCATGCTCCAAATGCTCCAAAGGAATCCTTACCTTATCTTCACTGTCTCCTATTATAAAAGATAATTTTTCCTAAAGTGACCTCTCCTCTGTCTAATGTATATTCAAATACTCAGCCATGCATTCATCCATTTATTCATATGCGGAAAGACTTTTAGCTCTAATATATGTAGATCAGTACATAGATCTAATATATGTACATCAGTTTAGTATATTTTATTTTACCCTCTACTAAGAGTACTCATTGCTAGAGACTGTGTAACAGAGTAACTACCGAATGCTTAGTGCTGTGACATATACTATAAATAGTAAATGCTTAATAAATATTTTAAAAACACATAAATTAATTAAATATGCTTATGTTTTTATGGTAGAAGAGGCGAGGCAATGGTATGCTGGAGCTGCTTGTCCTGGATCATAAAAACCAATTGTTAAATTTTTCACACTGTCTCAAAGCCAACTGAAGTCCCTTTGGCATGCTGAAATTGGGCGTTGTGGGCCTATTTAAACCATGGAGATGAGCAAATGCTGTGAATCAAGATTCTCCATTTCAGAATCAGTTGCCAAACAACGACCAACATACTTGGTACTGGACAAACTAACCCAGCGGCAGGAGGAGAAAGTTAAAGGGATTGGATAAAATCACTGGTGAAAATCAGCCTGAGTTTGGGATTTCGGTCGGAAGTATACAGCAGTGCGGTCATTTCTGAGGCATCATCGCACAGCACATAGAGAAACTCAGCTGTGTTGGTACTTGAGTTTGAGGCAAATGAGACAGGAAACATTTGCAAGGTTGAAATTATGGGTATGTTGTGCACTGTTTTATTTCTGATTGAAATTAAATCCTATGGGAATGAGAGTCTAATTCTTTCTCTACTGCTGTATCCTCAGCATGCGGGGCAGTTCCTCGTGCATGGAAGAGCTCCATAAATATTTGGCATGTGAGTAAACAGTGAACAGTGTGTGTTGAATTAGTTCAAATTTGTGGGGGGTTTTCTGCTGTTGTTTTTGTTTTTTTGGTCTTTTTGAGACAGGGTCTTGCTATGCAGTGCAGGCTCGCCTTGAGCTCACTTTGTGGCCCAGGCTGGCCTCGAACTCGCAGCAATCCTCCTGCCTCAGCCTCTTCAGTTCTGAGATTACACGCATGTATCACCATGCCCAGCCAAATTTGTGTTTTGAAATAATGATTTCCCTGGTGTTTGGAAGATGGCTGTGCAGAGAGATAAGAGGGTGACTGAGGTGGGGAAGCCTGGCTGGGCCTTGCACAGTGAAGTGTGATCACAGAGTCAAAGTGAGGGCAAGAACTCAGACAGTGATGAATTAATTAAAACTTACACATAAAGAAGATGGGAGGACACTATGCAGTATTTTTGATCTTAAATTGGGTAGTTTTCAATTTTGGACCAAACCAGTTTTCCATTTTCCTTGTCCAGAAAGAGTTCCCAAATTCTTCCTATTTCTCATCTTAGATTTAAGCCTTGTTCTTGAATAAGACATTTGTAAGACCAATGGACAGAGACCTTGTTCATAAGTAAGGAGGGGAAAAGGGGCTGAAGGGAGGGAGGGAAACGGAAAAAGAAAACACTCAGAGAACTGAGCTACACTGTATGAATTTTGGAGAAATACTGTCACCTGCTGGAAAAATAATGAAATTGTTTAAAATGGAATGCCTTGTTTCATTTTAAAAAGTAGATACATGTCAAAACCTGTTAAAAATTACTTTTATCTAATAAAAGGCATCCATCAAATCCAATCAATAAAAGTCCAAGAACATACAAAAAGAACAGTGCTTGTTTCTTTAGTTATTGCCTATAGAAATGATTATTTTCTTTACTATACAATTATGAAGGTTTTTACTAAAATAGCTCCATTAATGAAATTAAGAAAATATTGAAAATGTAATACTTTCCTTTTCTTCGTGGATATTGATTTTTCTGAAAACAATAACAACTTTTACAACACACATTCAAAACAACAGTTCTCTAATTCTTCCTACTTTTGTTCTTACATATTTTTCTTCTGGAATTGGTCATCATTATAACACTTCAGCAGGTAGTGTGCTTTGTTTCCTAGATATGGAAGTTTCGAATTTTCTTTTCCTTCATTGTCTTTGTTCTAGGTAGAACTTTTTTTTTTTTCATACCGAGAATTGAGTTCACGACCTCGTGTTTGCCAGACTGGCGCTGTGCCGCTGAGCTGTATCTCCAGTCTTGACCCATTTTTAAAAAGTATTACGACATAAATAAAAAAAGTATTGCAACATACAGTGTTTTAAGGTATGCAGTGCATAATTGTCACGATGAAACCAGATATAAAGAGATTAATTTTAGACATTTATACCAGGCTACGTATAAACCACTTTCTCTGGGGAACCGTAAGATGCCCTGGGAAGTAGAGAAATACGAAGTCTCCACACTAAACTCCGTGATCTTCCTTTTCTGCTTTGACTCGAAGGCATATTCCTGCCAGAATTCCCCTTCCTACGGGGCTGGGGATATAGCTCAGTGGAATAAGCGCTTGCCTAGCAAGTGCAGGGTCCTGAGTTTGATCCCCAGTACCGCAAAAAAAAAAAAAAAAAAAAAAAAAGAATTCCCCTTCCTTCGACTTTGAGGGGTGTTTCCAGGATTCCTCGATGTTTTTCTAACCTCTGGTCTGCCTCAGCGGAGCACACAGTGGGAAAGACTGCCTGATTTTTTTTTTTTTCAGTTTCTCCTTAAGATGCTGTAGTGCTCATTTTTCTTGTTTCGCTGCTATTTACTGCAGCATGTGGGAAAGTTATGATTCTCTCCCACAGTCTGAACAAGAACTTAATCCCAAAGTCCTGGCCTCTGTCTGTCTACAAATGAGAAAGAAAAAGGCAGCTAGTGACCCAGAAAGGACTTCAGTAATCCCGGTGTGAAACTCTGCAGGCATGGACTTGAGTAGCGATGTGGAATAATTAGCCTGTTAGACAGGGTCAGGCTGAAATTCATTACCAAAAATTCCAAATATAGAAATTGACTGATGCTTATTTCTCTCAGTCTGATGAATGATTGGCTTGATTTCCCTTGGAAACAGGAGTGTATTTTAGGCTGGTATTTCCTAAATTTATTCCAGGTATCTCCCTTTATACTAACAGAAAGGAAAGGAAAATGGGTCAACGGCAAACATTCCTTAAGCAAGAGAGGTGGAAAGTCATTTCACCTTTGCTGATTTTCCACTGGCACAGATTTAGTAACATTGCCACACTCCGCTGCAGCTGGCTGCAATGAGGCACATGAGATTAAGAAAGAAGGTCAACTAGAGTACAGGGCACCTCCCCGTAATGCCCGCTGGTTAGGCGGGAGTAATTACAAAGATATTTAGGAGTGAAAGAGAGAGTCTGTAATGGTTGATACATTGTGTCAACTTGAGAAGTCTAGAAGTTTAATGAAGTGTCTCAGCAGAGGGCCCGAGTCCTTAGTTTGTAAACATCCTGAGCCTGGGCAAGAGGACAGCGAGGTGGATGGGAGTGCCTCACCCACCTGGGGCGCAGTGTCCTGCGTACAGTATAATGGAGGAAAAAAGGCTTGTTCTCCCCTTTTTTGTTCTTGCTGCTTTTGCTGTCTTCTGCCCCATGTGCCACAGGGCCCTGCCTTGCAGCCAGCTGATTATGGACTGGACCCTCCACAAACTGTGAACTAAAGAAATCTTTCCTTCCTTAGTGTTGGGCATCAGGTATTTTGTCCCAACAACAAGAGAAAAGTAACCAAGACAGCTTAGATACAGTTTCAATATGCAGCGTTATGGAAAAAATCAAGTATCATCCCAGAAATTTCTGTAGGATGGGAGAATTAAAATTGTAATATAATCACTGGATATAGAAAACTGAGAAAAATAGATTACAAGGAAAATTCAGAAATTTAATATTTAATGATTAACTTGGAAGCAATAGCGTGCATATAGGTGGCTATAATGTGTAAGTCCTGGATAGCACAAGCTATGCAGGTTTGAGCATGAATGAGAATTTGGAAATGTTATAGCAGACATTTACAAAGTAAGACTATAAAGCATGAGCTCCTGGAAATCAATACAGGAAGAAATTTCCAAAGTGGTGCTACATGATATAGAGTCAAAAAGGATGAGAACTCAGTACTCGCAAGAACAGTCAGCTTAGTAAAGACAGCATTCCTGCTAATTACAAAAAGCAATTCAAATCAAAGAGTTAGATCACAGCAACTGTGCACCTGAGCAATGAACCAAGAAAATCTGTGGCGAAGTCTATCGATAATTTAAGCAGCGATGGTCGTATGCTGTTTTCTTCAACTGTAATTCCTACGTGCTGGGAACAATGTCAGCAGAAATAAAGTTGTGCTAACCTAGACCTACACAGCAAGATGGTGCCATCCTTATTTCATATTTGTGATAAAGAAGATCTATATTTCCTTTTTCTGTGAAGAAATATTTTGTTCTAACCTCAGTCAAATAAAGTGTAGGGGTGGCCATGATTTGTTCAGTTCCTAACTAGTACTTAATGGTCCAATGACAAAGTTTTACAAATGTTATAAATGCTATAGAGACGGACAGCTCATAATAATTCACCTACCCGTAGGTATTATTTTTCACCAAGTAACCCCTATGTCTCTTTTTAAGAGGACAGGATGCACAGAAATGAACAGGTCAGAGTGTGTCAAGGGCTTAAATATTAAAATCTGTGATCAAATATTATTTATGTGTTTGCAGGGGAGGGAAAAACAAAAGAAGTAGAGAAGTTTCATACAGAAGATGAATTACAGATAATCTTTGAAGGATGATTCAGACGGAATTAGTAAAAAATGCAGTGAAAGTAGGTATTAGGTAGTTATTACTCAAAGGAGGTAGAATATAAGGCCTATTGGCTTCTCAGGAAGGTATAAGGTGGCATGAGTCAGAGTAGTAAACATGAGAGAAATGTAGACGAGTATAGAGAATGTGGTGGATCATACACATAGTCTGTTGAATTTGCTTTCTCTTATTTTTGAAGTCCACTGGGGCCGTATTTATTGCACTAAATGGGAATTCAAATTAGAAAGGGAATCTGAGACAGGGAGAGTATTTTCAAAGTTAATGTGCCAGCTCATAAGGAATAAATGTGGTCTAAAATGCAACTGGCTTTGGGAACGGAGAACAAATACCAGCACACAAGAGATATACCTAGTGAAAATTAAATGTGCCGGCCCTGGTATGTTAGAAAGAGCCAAAGATAGAACTTGACGTCAAGTGTGTAAAACCTAATTAAGATATCAACATTATTTCATATCCTATAAATGTCATTTTTGTTGTTTCTCTTGACCTTAGAAATTTGAAAAATAAGCATCATTATACTATCATTTCCTAACTTGGAAATGAGGACAGAGACTCAGGAAAGTAAGCTTATGTGAAGGGAGGGGCCATCACAATCTCCAATTTGAAGTTATACTGCAAAACTACCATGATAAAAACGTCATGGTACTGGCAAAAACAAAACAAAACCAAACAACAAAAAACAAAGCCAACCAACCAAACAAATAAACAAAAGACTTGAGGATCAACATTACAAAAAGAAGATGTAGAAATAACTGGAAGCCCAATCAGCTACTTTATTTTTGACAAAGGTGCCAAAAATTTTCACTGGAAGAAAAATAGCCTCTTTAATAAAGGGTGCTTGGGAAAGTAGCTCTTCACATGCTGAAGACCCTTATTGCTCACTAAGCTCTCAAATAAAATAAAAGTGGAACAAACACCAAAATATAAAAGCAGGGACACTTAATCTGCTGGAAGATAGAGTAGGTAAAACTCTAGAAGATATATTTGTAGCCAAAGACTTTGTGAACAAAAATCCAATCACATAGAAATTCAAAGAATCAGCAACAGAGATCACATCAAATTAAAAAGTATTTGAATATAGGTAAATGGTCACAACTAGAGACCATTATCATAAGTGCAATAAATCAGACCTGCATGTGTAAGCAACATATTGTCTCACTAGTGTAAGAACCTAAAAGAGTGAATAAAAACTAGGAGGTATGATAGACATTATGAACTGAAAGGAAAATACTCAAAAGTAATGGGCAACTAGGGTGTGGGAAAGGAGAAAGGAAAGAAGGGGAAATTACATATATATGTATATACAGGATAGCTAACAGTTGTACTACTGTCTTCTATTGCTTAACTGAAAGGAACAGTTAATGATTACTTGTTTGATCATTATTCCATGTCTCTGTTTTCCTGGAACACCACTTTGAAGATATCAATAGTAATACAACAACCATTGTTAATTTCCTACCACTTAGTTTGTAACTCTGTATTTTTTGTATTGTTCTTATGCTATGTTGTAAATGGATGTCTATTTGTTAATATTTTTTCTTCCTTTATTCTTAAAATTAAAAAAAAAAGTATTTGCAATACAAAAGAAACCACCAACATCGTAGAGACAACCCAAAAATGGGGAAAAATTACAAGCTACACCTCAGGTAAAGGACTAAAATCTAAAATATATGAAGAATTTTAAAGGATCAGACCAGTCAGGCATAGTGTCATACACCTGTAATCACAACACTTGGGAGGCAGAGGTAGGAGGATTTCTGGGAGTTTTAAGGCAGCCTGGATTACAAAGTCCTGAACCACATAGTGAGACCTTCCCTGAAAATGACCAAAAAAATCAGACCCCCCCAAATTTAAAGACTCAATTCAGATTTGGGCATCTGAAATGAATAGACATTTCTCAGATGAAGACATACAAACAGCAAATAAATATATGAAAAAATATTCAACATCACTGGTCACTTGAGACATGCAAATTAAAACAACACGGAGATTCCATTTGACTCCAGAAAGAATGGCTATTATCAGGAAGTCAACCAATAGCAAATGCTGACAAGGCTGTGAGGGAAAAAGGAACCCTTCTCCACTGTTGGTAGGAGTGTAGACTGGGGCAATCACTGTGGAAATAGGTGTGGAGATTCCCCAGTATACTAGAATTAGTGGTCCCATTCAACCCAGCTATTCCTCTTCTGGGTATTTTTCCAGAAGAACTGAAAATATCGTATCACAGTGATATATGTGCACCCATGTTTGTAGCAGTGCAATTTATTATAGCTAAATCATGGAAGCAACCCAAAAGTCCATCCACTTAGGAATGGATAAAAAAGTTGTGGCATTTTTATACAATGAAATATTACTCATCTGTAAAGAAGATAAACTCAAGGAATTTATAGGTAAATGGTTACAATTAAAGAACATACTCCTAAGTTAAATAAATCAAATGTGAATGTGTAAGCAATGCATTGTATCACTAGTGTAGGAACCTGAAAGTGCGAATAAAAATTAGTAGGTATGACACATTTTGTGAAATGAAAGGGAACTGCTCAAAAATAAAGAGTAACTGGGATGAGGAAAAAGAGAAAAGGAAGAAAGAGGTAATTATGTATGTATACACAGGATAGCTAACATAGTTGTAATACTGACTTCTATCACTTTATTGAAAGGAACAGTTAATGAGTAATTATTTGATCAATCTTGCATGTCTATATTTGTTTTCCTGAGTAACCACTTTGAAGAGATCAATATGTAATACAACAACCATTGTTAGTTTCCTATCACCTTGTCTGAATTTCAGTATTGCTCGTATTGTTCTTGTGTTACTTTGTAGAGGTGTATGTGTTTGTTAATATGTTTTCATTCTTTCATTTTTAAGATAAAATGTCAAAGAGTTGGTTCTCTGAAAGTATACATAAAATTGATAAACCTCTAGCCTATATTATCAAAAAGGAAAGAAAAAACTCACATTCATTCAATAAGGGATGAAAAAGGTGATAGCACTAGACATCCTGTAGAAATTCACAAGCTCATCAGTACCGACTTTCACAGTCATTACTCCCACAGGGTGGAAAACTCGGAAGAAATGAACAGCTTTCTAGATACTTATGAATTACCAAAGTTGAATAAAGAAGATTTTAAAATTCTGGATAAAGCAATAAGAATTAATGAAATTGAAAATGCGATTAAAAACCTACCGACAAAGAAAAGCCCAGGTCCTGATGGATTCACAGCTGAATTCTATAAGAAATTCAGAAAAGATTTAATGCCTACACTCCTCAATCTTTGAATGAAATTGATAAGGAAGTGATTCTCCCTAACTCATTTCTGGCAAGTATTATACTGATTATAGCAAGTATTATACTGAGAAAGACCCCACCAAAAAAGAGAACTACAGACCAATCTCCCTAATGAATGTAGATGCAAAGATACTCAATAAAATACTAGGAAACGATGCAGCAAATCATCATGAAGATTATATACTATAACCCAATGGGATTCATCCCAGGGATGCAGCGATGGTTCAATATACACAAATCAATAAATGTAATATGCCATATCAACAGAGCTAAAGACAAGAACCACATGATCATCTCCATAGATGCAGAAAAGCTTTTGAGAAAGTTCAACACTTATTTTTGATAAAAACCCAACAGAAAGTCAGAATAGATGTTCTTTATGTGAATATGAACAAAGGCATCTATGACAAACCAACAGCCAACATCATACTAAATGGACAAAAACTGAAAGTTTTCACTTTAAAATCAGGAACAAGACAAGGATGTCCACTGCCACAACTTTTATTCAATACAGTGCTGGAAATAGTGAGAGCAATTAGACAATACAGAGAAATAAAAGGAATAAGGATGGGGAAGGGAGAAGTTAAACTATCATTATTTGCAGATAACATGATACTATACATAGAAGACTCCCAAAACTCCATGAAAAGACTCCTAGAATTAGTAAACAAATTCAGTAGTGTAGCTGGATACAAAGTCAACACTCAGAAATCAATAGCATTCCTATACACAAATAACAAACACACTGAGAGAGAAATTTAGGAAACCATACCTTGCTTGTATTGTTCTTGTGTTATTTTGTAAAGGTATATATGTTTGTTAATATGTTTTCATTCTTTTATTTTTAAGGTAAAATGTCAAAGAGTTGGTTCTCTGAAAGTATACATAAAATTGATAAACTTCTAGCCAATATTATCAAAAAAGGAAAGAAAAAACTCACATTCATTCAATAAGGGATGAAAGGGTGATAGCACTAGACATCCTGCAGAAATTCAGAAGCTCATCAGTATCCAAAAATTGAAGTACTTAGGAATCAATCTAACAAAAGAACTAAAAGATCTATATAGTTAAATCTACAGTACTCTGAAAAAAAGAAATCAAAGAGGATTTCAGAAAACGGAAAGACATTCCTTTCTCATAGATAGTAACAATCAACATTGTGAAAACTGCAATACTCCCAAAATTGTTCTACAGATTTAATTCAATGCCAATGAAAATACCATCAATATACCTCATAGATCTAGATAAAACATTCCTAAAATTCATCTGGAGCCAGAAGAGACTCAGAATGGCAAAAGCAACCTTGGGAAACAAAGACAGAGCAGGAGGCATCACAATCCCTGACTTGAGATTACATGGTATTGGCAACAAAATACAGACCCAAGGATCAATGGAATAGACTGGAAGACTTAGCCACAACCACAAACATACTCAGCCACCTTATCTTTAACTATGGGGCCAAACCAGTTACCTGGAGGAAAGATAGCCTGTTTAATAAATAGTGCTGGAAAAATTGGCTTGCCAAATGCTGAAGACTGAAACTAGACCCATGTCTATCACCATGCATCAAACTCCAGTCAAATTGGATTGAAGATTTGAGTATTAAAACAGAAACACTAAATCTACTGGAAAACAAAGTTGTAAAAATACTGAAGACATACAGGCAGAGAGTTCATGAACAACACCAAACTGTGCAGGAAACACTTCAAAGAATCAACTTGGATCTCATCTTACTGAAATGATATTGCAGATCTAAAGAAATCACCAACACAGTAAAAAGAAAACTCACAAATTGGGGAAAAATATAGCCAACTGTCCCTTGGACAGAGGACGTCTATCTAGAATATATAAAGAATTAAAAAAAACTCAGAGCCCCCAAATTCAAAGCCCCAGTCCAAAAATGGATTGATGAATCCACACTTCTCAGATAAAGAAATACAAATGGCAAATAAATACATGAGAAAATGTTCAGCATCATTAGTCATTCAAGAAATGGAAATTAAAACAACACTGAGATCCCATCTCACTCAAGAAAGAATGGCTATCATGAAGGAATCAACCAATGACAAACGCTGGAGGGGCTGGGGAGCAAAAGGAACCTTGCTCCACTTTTGGTGAGAGTGTAGACTGGTGCAACCACGGTGGAAATCATTTTGGAGATTCCTCAGTAAACTAGGATGAGAGGTCACATTCAACCCAACTATTTCCTGTTTGGGTATTTTTCCAGAAGAAGTAAAAACGTCATGCCACAGTGATATATGTACACTCATATTTATAACAGCACAATTTGTAATAGCTGAAGTGTGGAAACAAACAAATCCCCATAAACTGAGGAGTGGATTAAAAAAATGTACTATTTTTACATAATGGAATATTACTCAGCTATAAAGAACATGAAACTCAAGAATTTTATGGGTAAATGGATGCATCTACAGACCATATTCATAAGTGAAATAAGTCAGAATCACATATGTAAACATCACATTGTCTCCTATTGCAAGAACAAACTAAATAAAATCCAAAAGATACAATAGCTCTTGTGAAAGAAAAGGAAATTGGTCAAAACCAAAGAATGACTGGGATGAAGGAAAAGAGAAAAGAAAGAAAGAAGGGAAAATATGAACATATATATGCACACATGTACACACAATATATACACAAGAGATAGCTAAGACAGTTGTACTGCTAATTTCTATTGCATTATTGAAAGGAACAGTTAATGTTTAATTCTTTGATCAATTTTGCATACAATTTTTCTTATCTGAGTAATCGACTTAAAGATACCAACATGTAATACAACTTTGTTAATTTCCTGTCACCTTGTCTGAAATTCTGTATTGCTTTAATTGTTTTTATGTTGCTTTAGTTATGTCTGTGTTTGCTAATATTTTTTGGTTCTTTAAAAAATCTGCAAACTTACATTTGGTAAATGCTATTAGTTAAAAACTAGTTTCAAGTTAAATTTACTGATAACCTACATTAGATAATTGTTGCATTCTGTTCCTTTTTATGTGTAATATTCTAATTCGTTTATGACTGTAGAGTTGTTGGTTATCTTTCAAAGTAAAAATTGGAAAAGTTGAAATTAGAAAATCCTTGCCAAATGGATTTACTCATCTTCAGAAGGACTTTCTATATAGTTTTGCTCTCACAAGGTTAACTTAGATATCATGTTTAAAATTAGTTTTTAAAAATTAGTTATTTAAAATTGATTACTAAAGAGCTCAGTACATTTTAGGAAAATCTTAATAGTTTGATAATTACAAATAAAATTGATCTGAAGATATTACATGTGAAGCTGGTTGTGGTGGCATAAAGCTGCCATCTAGCACTTGGGAAGCTGAGGCAGGAGAATTGATGTGAGTTCGAGGCCAGGCTGGGCTATTTGATTTCAAAGTAAGTCTGGACTATATAGCAAGAATCTGCCTCATGAAAAAAAAAAGAAAAGAAAAGATATCGCATGTGATATGGTTGCCTAGCCATTTTAAATGAAACTTTTAATAGTCTCTAAACCAGCAATAAAACTAAGCTGATTAATGACTGTTGAAGATCCATTTTTATAATGAAAACAACTTAAATTAATTTTAAGCTAGCTATTGTTTACAAAGTTATTATTTTTCTAGAAAGAAGTAGTTTTTAATATCAAATATTTACTAATTTCTTATCATATTTTATTTGATTTTTACTGGTACAGTTTATTGCTACCAGGAAATATAGTTTCATTTCTTTCAGAGGGTTAATGAAATGTTTGCTTTTAGTGTATTGTATAGCAGGTTTATTTTATGATAATGTTTCGCCACTTCCCTCTGAAATTTAATGCGTTATTTGCAAATATTAAAAAAGGAAATTATGAATTAAAAGTAAAATTTCATAGTTTACAAACTCTTGAGTATTATCTTCACAAAATAAATTTTGATCAGTCTTTAAATTAAAATTTAACAAAATGATGTGTGCCTAGAACTTCAGCCTTTTATTAAAGTAGTGGATTTGGATCATATTTTACAATAAAAGAATTCTAGAAGTTTTTAGAATTTTTACCCTGTATGTACCTTTAGAAATTTCTGATGGGCGTAAATAACAATTGAGTGAGATTTTTGTTGTTGTTTTTATAAACAGTCTGTTCCCATGTATAGCAAACAATCTATTGACTTCTCTGTCCTCCCAGGTACTACAAATCACTTTCAGGAGGAACGTTTTATGGAATGAACCATTCATAAATCGACAACCAAATATTTACTGGATACCAGTATAAATTTAGATAGCTCAGAAACAACTTACAGGTCAGGTAACATTTACTTGAATAATTATAACAAAAATATCACTTCCTCATGAACTATTTTCTAAGATCACTTACATATTAAAAGCTACCTGGAAGGAAAACTGCTCATCCAATTCCTGAAATGCAGCGTTCCTTCCGATTTAGAATCAAACATGTTTGTCCTTCTGGGGCACCTGTAAGGCAAAGCTGCTCTAGCCGCCTTGGAATTGGTTGTTGCCGTGGTTACGATTTGTTTACAGACTATGGCTTCGTGGCTGCAAGAGAGAGGGGAGATTTCGCTGTTGGTGGTGAGCGGGAGCCCTTTGAAGCCGGGAATCGCGTTGGGGCAGGAGAGGTAGCGCAGTGGGAGGGCCTGGGGAACTGGACCCCTCTCCACAGGAGCCAGGCTTCCCAAAAAAGGACAGGTGAGGGCCCATGGGTGGCTGCGAGAGTCCGCCCAGCTCCGGGATCCCCTCAACTTCGGACTTTGCCGGAGCTCTTAAAACTTCAAGATCCATCCCGATGCTCTAGGGAACTTGCCATGGCTACTCCCACCGCACCGCCCCAGCTCACCAGCCCACAGTTGTTTTCCTCTCTCCCTTTTCCTTACTTACTTGTTTCGCATATAAAATTTATTTTCTTTCTATTTTATCAAGTAGATTCCTCTCCCTTGTCTCTACAGGGTTTGAAGACGAGAGTTCCGTAAGCCTTACCCCTGTCAGCGTCACCAGACCCTATGGGTTCCCCCTTGGGCGACACTGTCCTATAAGGAAACTAGTAGGTCTCGGTGACTACTGCAGGCGCAAAGCAAGGCTAGTTCAAATTGAGACGTGCTGTGGGTGTGAAATACCAACTTTCAAGAATTAGTGTGCAAAACAAGAATGGACAATTTTTACATTACGTTTAGCAGTTTAAGACTTAAGGATGTAGCTCAGTAGTGGAACGCTTGCCTAATAAGCACTAGGCCCAGCGTTTGTTATCCAGCGCTGCAAAATAAGAATAGTAACTTTTATACTGATTGTATGTTGAAATAACATTTTGCGTATGTTGGGTTAGATAATCTATTTTAAAAGTAATTTGATGTGTTTTTCTTTTTTACTGTTTTAAAGAGAAAAAACTAACAAAAACACAGACAAAAACAAAAATTATGAAAACGATACAGAATTTGAAAACAAGATGATAGGAAATCAACGATGGTTATTGTATTACTGTTATCTTTAAAATAGTTGCTCAGATTACCAGATACAGGCATACAGCATTGATCAAACAAACATGAACTTTCCCTTTCAATAAGCCGGTAGAAGTTAGTAGTACAATTATCTTAGCTAACTTACATATGCATATATATTTTTTCCCTTCCTTTTTTCTTTCTTTTCTCCTTTCCCTCGTCCCAGTTGTTCTTTCCTATTGAGCAGTTTCTTCTCCTTTCACAATATCTATTGTACCTTTCAGTTTTTATTTACTCTTTCAGGTTCTTACGTGAGGGAGACAATACAGTATTTACACACGGGGGTCTGATTTATTTGAATTATGAGTAGGTCTCTACTTACATCCATTAACCTATAAAAACCACTAGTGATCTTTGTTTTCATTATGAAAATTTGCTACTAGAAAATTTAAACTCACATTTATGTTCAAATATAGGAACATTGGGTGGGATTTTTCTAAAGCACCTGTAGGTGAGCAGACGGGAGGATGCAAGGGAAAAGACTGTTCACTTCAGTGGTAGGAGGTAAATGAACAAATGCAAGGATTAAAACTGTGTAGAACAGTACACATAAATAAGTACAAATAAAAATGAGGAAATATGAATAAAATTAATGCATTATTTCAGTGCCAATATTCTGATTATATTATACTAAAGTTCAAAAATAATACCTTTGGGAGACACTGGCTAAAGTGTAGAAGGATGTTTGTATTACTTCTTAAAGCTTGTTGTAAACAGACAATTACCTTATGAAAATTTTAGTTTTATTTTAAATTTAAAATGACCTTAAGTATACACTACAAGTGTTCCAGAAATTATCATACATCTACATAATGCTAATGAGACTCTCAAAGAATGAATACATTTACCACACTTTTGGGGAAAGGTGGCCAAGAGACTAATTTAAAAAGCAAGTGGCAGAAAACTATCCATGGAAAAATTTCATTGACCTAACCACACACACACACACACACACACACACACACACACACACACACACGTTTTCAGACACAGATACATTCCATGAGAGATTGGTGAGTATTCAATGTTCAACTCAGATCTTCATTTTGAGTAACTATTATAATTTTACGTATGTACTATTTTTATAATTCTAAAAGCTCGTCTTAAAAATACTGAATTTTGTCTACATTTTCCTCCCAAAGATTTGTTAGATGGAAAGTGAGGTTTTTAAACTATAAAGCAGAGAGGGCATGTATATAAGAGTTTGTGTAGAAAGAGGGGCAGCACAATTCTAACACTACATGGATCCCTTGGGTTGCCTCTTTGCAGCCACAAGCACTTCCCTACTGCCCACAAACCCCTCAATTCTGTAACTACTGACCTATCTCCCACTTACAGGATCTTGCCAAATCAAAAATGGTATATAAATGAAATCATATAAATCTACCTCTGGAGTTTTTCTTTATAGCTAGTGCTGTGGCATGGAGATTCGCAGAGTTACCTATGTAGTTGCATGAATCTGTAGTTAGTTTTTTTTTAGTACTAATAGTTTATAGTACGGATTTGCTTGAATTTGTTTAGTCACTGACCTATGGAGGGACATTTTGGTTGTTTCCAGTTTGGAGCTAGTATGTATGCATTTTTAAAAATATATTGCTGTTTAACTTTCCATGTAAACATTAGTTTTCCTTATTCTGGGATAAGACTAGAGTTCAAGCAATACATAAAAATTAGTCTGATTAAATCACTTACATGTGAAAGAAAGCTGTCTTATGTCTGTAGTTAGCAGCAAGGCAGGCACTGAATTTGGTTTTAGCATAGGAAGGGTTTCCCTGTTTAGGAGGGGAAAAGGACTAGAGGAATGAAAATATGTGAAGAGATAGTACACAGAAGGAATGATGGGCATGAATCAGTAAGATACAAAGTATAGGTAGAGGATTGCACCTTATTACAAGAAGAGGTTCTCTCCAACTGCAATGGGTAAGAAAAGATTTCATGAAAAGAATAGGAAGATGAGATTGTTTCATTTTCTTTGGTAACTAGACCACATACTCCTTGAAAACTTACAACTTGTTTCATTCAGTGATCATGTTTATCTCATGCAACACTACTATGAATGCACATAGCATGTTCACTGTCTTGGTTATTTTTCTCTCATTGCCTGGAAAAACTACCTGATGCCCAAAATAAAGAGGGAAAAGTTTATGTAGCTCATAGTCTGCAGAGGTTTCAGTCCATGCTTGGCTGGCTCCAAGGCAGGGTGGCACATGGCAGAGGGCAAACGTTCATGGTGGCGGAAGACAGCAAAAGCAACAAGAGCAAAAGGGAAGAGTGGAGGCGAGCAGCTTCTTTTCCACCATTACATTGTATGCAAAATACCTGCCCCCGAGGCAGGTGTAGCACTCACACCCATGAATCAATCCTAAACCCTGGAAGCCTATCCCATGACTGTATGAGGCTTTGGGGGGACATTGAAACATAAACCATAACATTCACAAACGTTGATTTTAAATTGAATGAGTGACAGAAGGACTTAGAGGAAGGAAAATTGGGAGAAGAATGAAGGAAGAAAAGATCAGGAAAACATGTGGAAAGGAACCTTAAAGGAACAAAAGTTTAGAAGACATCATGGAAAATAAAAGAATAGTGCCCAGTACCTTTTCAGATTTTTTTTGGACCAACACATAAATTTTTAAAAAATAAGCAGTACAAAAACATATTACATTGCAACTCAAGCAATATGCATCCATATATTGTAACTGAAATAAAATTAAATAATTTTCTTTAATATAGATAATAAAATTATATTTCCTAGCCCATAGTGACTTTTTCTGTTTTTTTTCTATTCTCATTAAAACTTGATTGTCAAGAGCCAGTAATGGGTCATGATATATGATGTGAAAACCATTGGACTAGGTGATTAATCAAGGGTGTACTGCGCAGATGAAGAACTTGGCTGAGATTGGAGACCATTGAGTAATGGGAAAAGTACTAAGTTTGCATTCAGCATCTCTGAGTGAAGAGCTGGTCTCTGTTAGATATTAGCATAATAGTGTCAGACCATTATGTGACCTCTTCCAGCCTTAGTTTTCACATGTACAATGACCACAATGATCTTTAGCTTATCTTTTTTGGAAGGTCATCATTACCTAAGTACCTTGTAGCATCTCCCTTACACAGGTACTCAGTGAATGCACGCACAGTCATGGTGGTGATGGGGAACGTGATCATGGTGATGATGCAGAGATATAATGTAACTGCTTGATGGTACAAGAATTGAGGATTGAAACAAAACAGATACTTAGATATGTCATATATTAGCAGTCACCATGTGTTAAATTAGCAAAAGCATATAGTTATCTCTAGCAGGATTATCAGAACTCTGAGTTAACAAACAAGGTAAATGATATATTTCTCTTACATGTAGACTGTGGTTTTTCTCTGGACAATTTTAATGTCTTAAATATTCAAGCTATTCAAAAATATTTCGTTATTAATTTTCCCATGAGCAGTGTTATTTGGAAGCTTCTAGGGTCTGGAAGAAGAGGGGGTCTATTCAGTGTAATTTTTCCTTGAAGAAATCAAAGAGTAATATTAAATTTAATCACGTTGTAATCAAATATTTTAAAGTGAATGAATGGAGAATGAATGGAGAGATAAAGCAGGTAAACGTGGTACAGTGATAAGGTGTGATAAAACTGTTAAATTAAAACATTCCCATAGACTATATTGGACGAGTGGGACAAATTAAAGAACCCATAGTATTTGGGGACAAGGGACATATTAGACTCTTTATGTTTCTTTAAATGGTTCCTTTTTCATATGAAGAATAATGGAAAACAGTGATGATGAAGATGCAAAACTTGAAGAAGAAATAGAAGCTGAGTTGGATAAAATCAGCATTTCCTCCTTGGAAAACGAAGAGTTTGAGAGCGATTCAAAGTCAGAAACCCAGAGTGATGACAGTGATATTGTGAGTGTTCACTGTTGTACTTCTAAACCTTTTAAAACAGGCTTTTTGGGAGAAATATGGTCTCATTGTTTGCTCTATGTGACTCATCTTTTTAGCTTAGGATCACTGCTGTAAATTATGCATATTGGTATTGAAATGTAAGGAGTATATTGAAGATAGATTACTCATAATTACCTCTCTCTCTCTCTCTCTCTCTCTCTCTCTCTCTATATATATATATATATATATACATGCATTCTGTAAAACAGACATTATATATGGCCTTGTATCTTTTCCACTTCATCATATGCATATTGGTGAGATGAGATTACAGGAAAGAAAAATTTGTGCAAAATATGTAGGCCCTTTATAGAAATAGCTTCTTTTGGGAATCAGACAAGTTATCCTTTCACTTGTGAATTTTCCCAATGTTTATGTGCTTACAAATTTCATTCATTATGAAGTCATTCTTTGATAAAAAAAATCCATAATCCAATCATAATTTATGGCCAGGAATGTTATGAAATATACATTTAATTTGAATGGTCCCTCCTATATTTAGCTAATATTCCCACGGTCCCTTTTCTACTTAATTGGTTGTGTCTTTTGCATATATCTAGTTTTAATATAGATGACCTATTAAAAACTGTTTTATTTTTCTGGTTATTTCTCCGAATTGTAATTTTATGTTTTTAAATATCAAATGGGTCAAATACTTTTTATTCTTTTACCATTTTGAAATTTTGTTAACTAAGCATTTTATAAAACAAAACTACATATTTCAAAGTTTTTAAAATAATTCCATTTGAATATTTTTTTAGGATTACATTAAATTTACCTATGACTTTTAGACAACTTTATTTTTTATATCATTTTGTCTTTTATATACTGAAATTCTTCATTTGCATATGATACCCATCACGATAGTGGGTTTTATTATATTTTTATACATAAAGGCAGAAGAATAACAGTGTAAAACTCTTCTAACTTCAGATAACCCACTATTATTTATATAATTCAGGATAAATATTATAACTAGGGAAGATACAAGTAAGGTTGCAAGATTCAGGGATTACCAATTGTATTTTCACAGGATATAACACATCTGTACAAGCTAACGGTCTTTTTAATGTAAACTTTTATTTTTAACTTGTTTTTCATGACTGCATATTACATATCCCTGTTAATTCTTTCTCTCATCCTTTTCGCTTCCACCTTCCCTTGCCCTCCTCAGTCCCCTCTCCTTTTTGAAAAGACCTTTCTCCCTAAGGCCTCTTACCTCTTATTTTCCTCTTTATTTATATTTTGGGTTTCTTATATATGAGAAATCATCCAATTTAAACATATACCTGAGTTATTTTACTTAACACAATGGTCTCAAGACGCATCCATTTTCTTTCAGATGACTCAAGCTTGTCCTCCTTTAGGTAAAATAGTTCTCCGTTGTGCATAAACACCACATTTTCTTTACCCATTCATTTTTCTGATGGACATAGAGGCTATTTCTGTTTAGTTGTTCTGAATTATGCTGCTGTGGACATGAGTATACATGTGTCACTGTAATATGAAATCTTTAACTCTTGGGAAGAAATCTGGAAAGGGAACAGCTGGGTTACATGGAGTTTATAGATTTAGTTTTTTGTGGAGTTTCCATATTAATTCCCATCATGGCTGTACTAGTTTACAACCACACCAAAAATGCAGCCAAGTTCCTTTTCTGCACAGCTCTCACAGGATTTATTATTTGATTTCTTGTTGCTAGTCATTCTTTCTGGAGTCAGGTGAAATCTCAGTGTTGCTTTAATTAGCATTTCTCTAATGGTCGGAGAGGTTGAATATTTTTTTCATGTAATCTATACTATTTTTTTTTATTTTTGGTATCAGGAATTGAACTCAGGACCTTGCCCTTGCAAGGCAAACACTGCACCATTGAGCTAAATTTCTGGCTATGCTTATTCTTTTGAGCAAGGTGTATTCATTTCAGTAGCTTCTTTTTGATTGTGGTTTTATCTATATTGGAGATATAACGTCTTGGGTTCTTTATATATTCTTGGTAGCCCTCTGTCCAAGGAATAGGTGGCCAGTTTGTTTTTTTCATTCTGTAGGTTGTTCTTACTCTGTTGATATTTCCTTTGCTGTGAAGAAATCCTTTTAATTTGATAGCCTCATTTGTTCATTTTTTTTGGTTGTTATTTCCTGTGAAATTGGAGTTCTACTCAGAATTGTTACCTATGACTTTTTTTCATGTGTTTTACCCATTTTGGCTTCCAGTAGATTGTGTTTCTATTTTAGTCATATCTTTGAGTTATTTTTATTTTAGTTTAGTTCATAGTGAGAGATAATGGGTCTAGATTCAGTCTTCCGCATGTGGATAGCCAGTTTGCCTAGGGCTTTTTATTACAGGTGCTATCTTTGTTCAGTGTGTAGTTTTTACCTCTTTGCTCTAAGATGAGACAGCTGAATGTTTCTATAGTTGTTTCTGCATCCTCTCTTCTGTACCACTGAAGAACGGGTCTGTTTTTTTGTTTCTTTTTGCCAAATCCAGGTTGTTATTATCTGTGCTTGGTAGTGTAGTTTGAAGTTATGTCATCTAAAATAATGAGAGTTTGACTTCTTCTTTTCCTATACATATGCCTTTTATTTCTTTCTCTTGCTTGATTGCTTTGACGAATGTCTTGAAAACTATATTGAACAGGAGTTGTGATAGTGAATATCTTTGTGTTGTTGCTGATTTTAGAGCAAAAGCTTCTGCTTTTCCCCATTTTATGTGATTTTAGCCATTGAATTGTTGTAAATGGCTTTTATCAGATTGAGATATGGTCATTTTATACATATTTTCTTCATGGTTTTTATTATGAATGAATAGTGGATTTTCTCAATGGCTTTTTTGCACCACTTGAAATGATCATATGATTTTTGTCTTTGCTTCTGTTTATATGACATATTGACTTTACTGATTTGTATATATTGAATCATCCCTGCATCACTGGGATGAATTCTAGTTGATTATGATCTTTTTGATGATGTATGGCATCCGCTTGCCAGTCTCTTATTGAGTAATTTTGTGTGTATGCTCATTAAAGAGATTGGTCTGTAGTTTTCTTGTTCACTTGGGTCCTTTTCTCATTTTGGAATTAGGGTAATGTTAGCTTCCAGGCATGATTTCATGAGTATACCTCATCTTTTGAGTACATTAGTTGTAAGAGTATTGGTGTTCAGTCTTTCTTAAAATTCTTGTAATATTCAATGATGAATCTATCAGGTCCTAGGTTTTTCTTATTATTGCTGCAATTGTATTGCCTATTATTGGGTTATTCAGCATTTCATATCTCATTGGTTCAGTTTTGGTAATTCATATGAATATATGAATCTATCCATTTCTTCTGGATTTTCCAGTTTATTGGGATAAAGCTTGACAAAATATCTATTAATAATATTTTGGATATTGGAGACCTCCATGGTTATTTCACCTCTTGGATTTCTAATTGTGTTGATTTACTTTCCTTTCTCTAGTAAGACTATCTACGTATTTGTCTATTTTGTTTATTCTTTTAAAGGACCAGCTCTTTGATGTATTCACTATTTGTGTTCTTTTTTCTCTTTTAGTCTCAATTTTGTTGATTTCTGCTCTGATTGTTTAATAATTTCCTTCTATGTACTAGCTTTTTATTTGGATTGCTTGTGTATTTCTAGGCACAGAGGTACATAATTACTTGTTATTTGGTCTTACTCTATTTATTGGATGTGAATATTCACAGCTATAAACTTCCTTCTTAGAAGAGCTTTCACTGTGTTCCATAAGTTCTGGTGTATTGTACTGGGATTGTCCTTTGATTCTAGGACCTGTCTAATTTCTTTCTTGATTTCTCCTATAACTCATTGGTTATTCAAGAGGGCATTTTAAAATTTCCATATGTTTGCATAATTTCTGTGGTTTCTACGCCTGTTAATTTCTGATTTCATTGCTGCATGATCTGATAATATGCCTAGGATAATTTTGATTTTTTTAATGTCTATTTAAGCATGCTTTATGGGTTAGTATGTGGTCTGCTTTGAAGAAAATCTCATGTGCTGAAAAGAATGTATTCTGTTGTTGCTGGGTAGAATACTGTAGGTATTTATTAAATACATTTGTTTAAAGATTTGTATAACTCTGATATTTATGTGTTAATTTTTTGTTAATCTGTCTGTTCATGATAATGAGGTCTTAAGATCTACCAGCAGAATTGTGTTGGTGTTTATCTTAATTTTTATGTCCAATAACTTTTTGTTAATCCAAGTGTGCATGCTGGTGTTTGGTACATATATGTTTATAATAGTTACCTTTTCCTGTTAAATTGTTCACTTAACCAATTTGTAGTGACATTGTTTGCCTCTTCTGATGTTTTTCGCTTGAAATCCACTTTTTCTGAAAGTACAGTACCTGCTGTTGGTTGTTTTGGAGTTGATGTTACATGAAATACGTTTTCTATTCTTTGAATCTTATGTTTATGTTTGGATTAAGTATATCTTTTGTACACGCTACCTCATCAGATTTCATTTGTTGATCCATTTTGTTAATCTGTGTCTTTTGATTGGGGAATTAAAACCATTTACTTTGAGAGGTTTTACTGAAATGTATTAATTTATTTCTGTAATTCCATTATTTTTTGGTTGCTGATTTCGTTTTTCAAAACCTTTGTGTTTATTAGTCACAAAGTAAATTCTAGAATGTATTAAATAATTATAAGTATATATTAGATTTATATTAGGTATGTAATATATAGTATATATTATATATCTTATTATTAAGGTATTAGTCATTAAATACTTGTAAAAAATGTTTGCAGTTTTTATTAATACTTGGTAATATTTGAAGCTGCAAGTAATATTAAAATCTATAAAAATACTGCACTTATTTAAGAATATATAGTCTATAAAAAGTTAAATAAAAATTTTGGACAGATAACTCATTTGCTTCCTTATATTTTTCTAGAAATGCACAGCTACCTGAGAATTAAATGGAATATTTTAACCAAGTAATATTTTTTGAACTACACTCTTTATATACAGGGTCATTTTATCTCATTTACACATTTTACTCAAATTTTTGTCATGGAGTAAATTGTATGTTTGACATACCATTTTACTAGTAATACCTTTCGCTGTGTCTTTTTTATTCAACTTTTAGAGTGAAGATGAGTTACCAGAGTCAGTTATTCACTGTATTAACACCATAAGGAGCATGAGCAGAACTGTTGAAGAGCTTGTTCTTCAGGATCTAGAAGATACTGGAATCTTAAGTAAGTAAAGATTTCATTTGCTGGAGAGATAAGATTTCTGTAAGTGTGAATGTAGTTTAGAGGACTAAATGGATTAAAGTTCATATCTCTTTCTATGTATATGTGTATGAATGTATCTCTAACACAACAGCTGTGGAGTGCTGCACTGTTAGATTTACTCCATTGATGTTTTTCCCTTACCCACCTTCCTCATGTGATCAACAGATAGTAAGGTATTTGTTTCCCCAGTTGTTCCCTTTTTCTCTTTGTTTTTTTCAATGCTGGGACTGGAATCCAGAGCCTTGTGCACTCTAGACAAGTGCTCTACCACCAAAATACATCCCCAGGCCCTTTTAAAAATTTTCATTTTCATTGTTTTCTTAACGTGAATAAATATACTTTCTGGAATTACTTTAATATTAGGATGATCAAAGATTTAGCTAGAATTAATAATATCTTGATTTGTCATGAAATGTGACAACAACATAAACGTTTGACAGGACCTTGGTTATCTAATAATTCGCCCATTAAAAAGATGATTTCAATAAATATTTAACCACATGAAACTCTGAGTGATATATCACTAAAACCTGTTTGAAAATTCAGTGTAATGTCTGGTAATATTATTAATTTTAATACAGACATTGATAAATACTCAGCAAATATTACTATGTAACAGGGTCTGTTCTTATACTGAGAAAATAAAGTGAAGTTCTTTCTCTCCTGTCCTAATGCTCCAGTGTGGCAAGACAGATGATGGACAAATCATAGCTAATATTTTGATAGTGACAGTTGCTCTGAACCAGAAAATTCAAGGCAAAGTGACAGAGACTAGAAATTCCAATTTTAAATGGGATAGTCAGGGAGAGAGTGGTATTTGCTATCAATATGTTTGGGCATGGAGAGCCATGTAGGTATCTGGAAGCCAGTGTTCCAGAGAGAGAGAACAATCAAGGTCAAGGGGTATGAGTAGCCTTAGTATGTTTGAAGGAAAGCAAGTATTTGTTTTTGCCTAAGAAAATAAGGTATCAGAGGATATAGGGCTCTTATAAACCCTCATATGGGCTTTAAATTATACTCTCATTATGTGAAGAATTTTGAGTAAGCAATGGAGATACCTGCTGTATTTGAGGTAATCAGTGTCTTGACTGTGTGAGAAAGACACCCTGAGCTAACCATGTTACTGCAAGATTATTACAGGACTATGGCAAGGGATGAGAGTGGTTTGGATGTCTGAGAAAAATAGTTAGATTCTAGAAACAGTTTCCAATATGAAAAAGAATTTATTGATAAATTATTAAGAAGGATGAGAAAATCACTCCAATATTTTTTGTCCTGAGTATCTGTGTGAAAGGCTATGTACATATTTACTATATATGAATAAAATGTTGACAATAATAATGCATACTCAAAGCATGAAAGATTTTTATTGAACTTTAGTTATTTTTATGAAAGACATATAAATGAAAATGTATTATAGATTCATTGGCCATTATGCAGCTTAATTCTAACTCAGTTATGAACAAGACTAAAAGGAACATATTGTGGAAAACTAGTTACATGAAAAAGTGATAGAGCAACATTTACAGCGGTGATACACAAGTTTCACGTGCAGGCTCGCAGGCCCGGTGCAGACAGGAGATCCTCACTCAGGAGGCCCGCGAACTGCTCTCACCCAGGTGTGTGTGCGGGCCCTCCCTGCACGTGCCCAGCACTGAGTGAGGCACTGGAGTGGGCGCTCCATGAGGTGCTGGCACTGTGGTTTGGTTTACTTGTGCCCTGACCTCCTGGAGGTCACAGACACAGGTGGTCTGTGATCACCACCAGTGTGGCCCGTGTCTGGCTCCTGTGTGTGTCCTGAGCTGTCTGGAGACACAGAATCAGGAGGTCCACAACTGTTGAACCTGCAGTTCGTGTCTCAGTTTTGCCTGTACCCTGAAATGCCTGGGGTCGCAGGATCACTGGTCCAGGACTGTGACACCAGTGCAATTTGATTCTGGGTCATACAGATGCCCTAAACTGCAAGGGATCATGGGCTCAGACAGTCTGCCATCAGCTGACGTCACGATCCGCATCTGAGACCTGGGAGAACTAGATAAACTTCACCATCTGCCAGAAAACCCCAAACTAAGCAGTGCATCTCTGGACACTGAGGGGGAAGCCTGACTAC
Organism: Dinomys branickii; assembly: GCA_004027595.1. Classification (NCBI taxonomy): domain Eukaryota; kingdom Metazoa; phylum Chordata; class Mammalia; order Rodentia; family Dinomyidae; genus Dinomys; species Dinomys branickii. The sequence continues at coordinate 33,569 of PVLD010005437.1, read as the reverse complement.
CAGGAAAACTAGGGACACTAGTGACCTTTGCTGAGCTTGTAGGGAAGAGAGACTGAGCTTTCTGTATCTGGTATCAAACATGACAAGACAAAGGATGGAAACACAATCCTGAGATTGTGAAATGATTGCAATGGAAGTAAAGAAACAACTCCAACAGGCCATAGAAGAGATCAGATCAGAAATAATCTCTCAGGCAAAAAATGAAATGAGAATAATAATGAAACAGATGCTCAGCACATCTAAAGAAGAAACATATATAAAAAAGAACAATATAGGCATTGGATGGAAATGTTAAATGAAAAATTTAGAAATGAATGTGAACGCATGTTATGGTTGATACATTGTGTGAACTGGGGGAGTCCAGAAGTTTCACTGAGTGACTCAGCAGAAAGCCAGGGTGCTTGCTTTGTATACATTCTGAGCCTGTGCAAGAGGAGGGCATGGAGATTCTGTGAGTGCTACACGCCTCCTGGTTGAGGGTAGCCTGTTTACAATGTAAGGGAGGTAAAAAGAGGCTGCTTGGCTGACTTTCCTCCCTTTTGCTGGTTGTTTTTGCTGTGTTCTGCCACCAGGAACTGTTGCCCTCTGCCATGTGCCACTCTGCCTCAGAACCAGCCAAGTATAGACTGAAACCTCCACAAACTATAAGCTAAATAAACCTTTCCTTCCTTAATTCTGGGAGTTATGTATTCTGTCTTAGCAACGAGAGAAAAGTAACGAAGAAAAGTAACCAGATTCAAAGAGACATCCAGGAAATCAAAGCTTCCACTGAAAGCTGCCAAAACTGCTTGAATGAAGCTGAAGACAGAATTTCAGATTTTGAGGACAGCATGGCAACTAGTGATCATGAAAGAAAGGATCTCTTAAAATCAACAAGGAACCAAGAAAAATCAACTCAACAGCTGCAAGATAAGCCAAAGAGGAATAATGTACAACTAATAAGAGAAAATGAAGCAGCAGGAGGCAACACAAAGAACATAAAAAGAATATTTTCAGAAATAATAGCAAAAAATTTCCCAAGCATGGAAACAGAACCTGAGATACAGTAAATGAGGCATATAGAACTCCCAACAGACCATAAATGAAACAAAACTACACCAAAAAATGTAATAGGCACGATCCCAGATCTCCAGCAAAAGAACAGAATATTAAAAGCTGCTAGAGAAAAGAAACAGATTACCTCTAAAGGAAAGCCCACGAGAATCAGAGCAGACTTCTCAGCACAAACCATCTAATCGAGAAGAGCTTGAAGCAAAGTATTACAGGTACTAAGACAAAACAGCTTCCAACCCAGACTGATGTATCCTGCAAAACTATCCTTCAAATTCAATGGAGAAATAAAATATTTCCAAGACAAAGAACTGAACAACTTCCCGAGTGACAAACCCACCTTACAAGAGTACTTAAAGATACTCTAGACACAGAAAAAAGAGATCACAATCTCAAGAACAACAATAGAAAGGCACCCTCAGGCAGAGCAAGCAATTAAACAGATAGCAAAGGTAGGAAACCAATAGCAAGTAAATAGCCTGAGAAGAATAAGCCAATATGTATCACTTTTAAGCATTAATGTAAATGGCCTCAATTCACCAGTCAAAAGAAACAGACTGGCAGAGTGGATTAAGAAACAAAATCTGATAATATGCTGTATATAGGAAACACACTTTATTCAAAAGGAAATCCATAGGCTGAAAGTCAAAGGATAGAAAACAGTTCTCCATGCAGCGGATTCCCAGGAAAAAGCAGGGGTAGCTATTATGCTGCAGATAACCTAAACTGCAAACCAAAAACAATCAAAAGAGATAAAGAAAGTCACTACCTACTAATTAGGGGAAAACTGCAAGAGGAAGAGATAACAATCCTAAACATGTATGCACCAAATATTGGGGCACCAAACTATATAAGTCACATCTTAACAGACATGAAAAACCAAATAATCAATAACACTATTGTAGTAGGGGACCTAAACACCCCTTTGATACAAAGAAACAGGTCAACTAGACAAAAAAGTCAGCAAAGAAATAACAGACCTGAACCACATCTGCGAACAAATGGACTTAGTAGATACATACAGAGTGTTCCACCCCACAACACCAGAATATACATTTTCCTCAGCTGCACATAGGACTTTCTCTAAAACAGACCACATTCTAGCTCATAGAGCATACCTACCTAAATGCAAAAGAACTGATATTACCCCATGCATATTATCTGACCACAGCACAATGAAATTGGAAATTAATGACAAAAGGAACTCCAAAAAGTCCATAAACATTTGGCAATTAAACAACAACCACCCGAACAACCAATGGGTTGCAGAAGAAATTAAAGAAGAAATTTAAAAATATCTAAAAACAAGTGAAAATCTAGATACAACTTACCAGAATCTATGGGATGCAATAAAAGCAGTCCTCAGAGGGAAATTTATAGCAGTGAACTCACACATAAGGAAAACAGAAAGAGAACAAGTAAATACCCTAATGCTGCACTGCAAACTTTTAGAAAAAGAACAGTTCCAGCCCAAAGACCAAAGACAGGAGGAAATTATAAAGATCAGGGCACAAATTAATGCAATTGAGACAAAGAAAACCTACAAAAAATGAATCAACGAGTTGATTCTTTGAAAGAATAAATAAAATTGATAAACCCCTAGCCAACCTTATCAAAAAAAGAAAGGAAAGAACTCAAATTCATGCAATAAGGAGTGAAAAGGATGAAATTACTACAGATTCTACAGAAATTCAGAAGGTCATTAATACCTACTTTGAAAATCTTTACTCCAATTGGATAGAAAACTCAGAAAAAAGGACAGATTCCTAGATATGTATGAATTACCAAAGTTGAATCAAGAAGCTATAAAAATCCTAAACAATCCAATATCAATTAATGAGATTGAAAATATGATTAAAAACTTACCAACAAAGAAAAGACTAGGCCCTGATGGATTCACAGCAGAATTTTACAAGAAATTCAGAGAAGATTTAATACCAACACTCCTCAAACTCTGCAATGAAATTGAAAAGGAAGCAATTCTCTCTGTTTTCTGGAGGCAAGTATTATACTGATACCAAAACTAGAGAAAGACCCAACCAAGAAAGAGAACAACAGATGAATCTCCCTAGTGAATATAGATGCAAAGATAGTCAATAAAATGCTAGCTAATAAATACAGCACATCTTCAAAAAATTACATCACAGCCAAGTCAGATTCATTCCAGGAATGCAGAGGTGGTTCAATATTCACAAATCAATAAATGTTATGCATCATATCAATAGAACCAGTGACAAAAACCATATGATCATCTCAGTAGATGCAGAAAAAGCTTTTGACAAAGTCCAACCTGCATTCATGATAAAACACTCTACAGAAAATAGGAATAGATGGTCTTTACCTCAAACTGATCAAAACCATCTATGACAAACCAACAGCCAACTTCATACTAAATGGACAAAAACTGAAAGCTTTCACTTTAAACTCAGGAACAAGACAAGGATGTCCACTGTCACAACTACTATTCAACATAGTTCTGGAAGCATTAGCTGGAGCAATTTGACAAGAGAGAGAAATAAAAGGAATAAGGATAGGAAAGGAAGAATTAAAACTATCACTATTTGCATATGACATGTTACTTTACATTGAAGACCCCAAAACCTCTGTAAGAACACTCCTTGAATTAATTGACAAATTCAATAGTGTAGCTGGATACAAAGTGCACACCCCAAAATCAATAGCATTTGTATGCACAAACAAACAGACTGAGAGAGAAATTAAGGAAACCATACCTTTTACATTAGCATCCAAGAAACTGAAATATTTTGGAATCAATCTAATGAAAGTAGTAAAAAATCTATTCAATGAAAACTATAGTACTCTGAAAAAAGGGATTGAAAAGGATTTCCATAAATGGCAAAACATTCCTTGCTCATGGATAGGGAGAACCAACATTGTGAAAATGGCCATACTACCAAAATTGTTGTACACATTCAATGCAATTCCCATTAAACTACCATTAGCATACCTCACAGATCTACAGAAAACATTCCTTAAATTCATCTGGAATGAGAAGAGACCCAAAATAGCAAAAGCAATCCTGGCCAACAAGGACAAGTCAGGTGGAATTATAATCCCTGTCTTGAAATTATACTACAGAGCTACTGTAGTAAAATTAACATTGTACTGGCTAAAAAAGAGACCAGAAGTTCAATGGAACAGACTGGAAGACACAGACACAACCACAAACACACTCAGCCACTGAATCTTTGATAAAGGTGCCAAACAAACTCAATGGAAGAACAAAAGCCTCTTTCAATAAATGGTACTGGAGAAATTGGTTTGCCACTTGTCAAAGACTGAAAATAGTCTATCACCATGCATGAAACTCAAGTCAAAGTGGATTACACATCTCAATATTAAAATGGCAACACTAAATCTATTGGAACAGAAAGTGGGTAAAAACCTTGAAGACAGAGGGGTAGGCAGAGAGTTCATGAACAAAACCCAAACTGCCCATTGCAATACTCCAAGGAATCAACAACTTGGATCTCATTCTACTGAAAAGTTTCTGCACATCTAAAGAAATTACCAGCAGAGTAAAAAGAAAACCCACAAATTGGGAAAAAATTTTAGCTCACTGTCTCTTAGACAAAGGTCTTCTATCTAGAACATATAATGAATTAAAAAACAGCCCCTCCAAATTCAAAGACCCCATCCAAAAATGGGCATCTGAGATGGATATGCACTTCTCAGATAAAGAAATACAAATGGCAAATACATACATGAAAAAACGTTCAACATCATTAGTCTTTTGAGAAATGCAAATTAAAACAACACTGAGATTTCACCTCACCCCAGTAATAATGGCTACCATTGAGAAATCAACCAATAACAAACGCTAGCGAAGCTGTGGAGAAATAGGAACTCTTCTCCACTGCTGGTGGGAATGCAGACTGGTGAAACCATTGTGAAAATCAGTTTGGAGATTCCTCAGTAAGCTAAGTCTAGAGGTCCCATTCAACCCAGCTAATCCTCTTCTGGGTATTTTCCCAGAAGATCTGAAAACATCATATCACAGCGATATATGTGCATCCATGTTCATAGTGGCACAATTAGTAATTGCTAAAGTGTGGAAGCAACCCAAATGTCCATCCTCTGAGGATTGGATAAAAAAATTGTGGTAATTTTCTATAGTGGAGTATTACTCAGCTATAAAGAAAGATAAACTCGAGGCTTTTATAGGTAAATGGTCACTACTAGAGACCTTACTCATAAGTGAAATAAACAAGACCTCCATGTGTAAGCAACATATTGTCTCACTAGTATAAGAACCTAAAAAAGTGAATAAAAACTAGGAGGTATGATAGATATTGTGAAATGAAAGGAAAATGCTCAAAAGTAAGGGACACCTGGGTGTGGGAAAGGACAAGGGAAAGAAGGGAAATTATGTATGTATGTATATACAGGATAACTAACAGTTGTACTACTGTCTTCTATTGCTTTACTAAAAGGAACACTTCATGATTACTGGTTTTATCATTATTGCATGTCTCTATTTTCCTGAGAAACCACTTTAAAGATATCAACAGTAATACAATAACCATTGTTAATTTCCTAACACTTTATCTGTGACTCTATTGTTTGTATTGTTCTTACTGTATTTTGTAAATGGATGTCTGTTTGTTAATATAGTTTCTTCCTTTATTCTTAAAATACAATAAAAGCATAAGGTACTTTAGCCATTTGTTACTTTTATTTTCTAGAGAGAAGATAACAAATTTTCTCTATTTGTTATTCTTCATAATTTTCTGTTCTTTTGAGTACTGTTACTGACCAAGAAAGTGCTCTGATAGAGATTGCGATAAAAAAGATACAAAATTTTGAGATTCTAATGTAGTGTATTTTACTATTTGACATTACAATATTTTTCATTTTTTTCCAGGCAGTAATTACAGCGCAGTTTCTAATAATCATACGCAAGTAAAGATAGGATTATTAACAAAATGTAAAGAAAATCCAGAGCAGCTATTGAAGGTATATGTTCATCCTTTGACTGAAAGTTCTCTCTATTCCAGTTAGGAATTTCTTTTATAAAATGACAATTCACTGTTTTTATGTTCATCAATTTAAAAGTAAAAGAATGTGATTATTTTAAGCAGATCATTTTTTGGTTTTATAGTGTCTTTTGGCATATCATGCAAAACCACATAAATTTCAATCTTTAAGAATATTAAAATTATTTGAGCTATTACTATTTGGGAATTTAATTTTCATATACATAAAGCAGTAGAACTATATTACCTGATATTCTTTCTTAAAATGTCTGTGGAAAGCAATGAATATTTTGTAGTATTTCTTGCCCTTCCCAGGAATAAACTGTGTCCAAATTGCAAATTGAAATTCTTTATAGAAACTACAAATGGAAGAGATTGTATATTAGTTTTTAAAAACAATGAAAGAAAAATTTTTTACATGTAAAAGGGAAGGAAAGCCTAGACATTTTATTATATTGAAACCCACAAGTGAATGTGAATTTCTTCTGCAAATTTACCTCTTGGATGTATTTTTACCTCTCATTTTACCACTTTTATCTAGCTATTCTTCCCTAAGATGTTTGATATCATTTGAAAATTTCATATTTTCAAATATGAAATTACTCTTACTCTTTTTTCTTGGTAATATTCCAATTTGAAATACTAATTTTGATTTTTCACACTACTACTTCATTGGATTAAATATCTTATATCTTTCCAAATAGAGTATGATGGAAAAATTATTAATTAAAATTATGATTTATGCATCATTCAGGTTAAGTAGAAAATAATTCTCTATTACCTTATTAAATATATTAATATTTTATATATAAGCAATTGCTATAGGTAAGGAAGAGAAATACAGTAGGAAAAATGTTATATTTAGTAGAAACATTCTGAAATGATTTCCAAATAGACTTACTAAATATTGCAGATTAACATTAAGTATTTAGTAAATTTTGGAAAAACATTAATATGGTAAGATATAGCCTGTTTACATGAAGAAACCATTTTTATTAACAAAGAAAATAACTATCAATAATACACTTTAGATTTGTACTGAGAGAAGTTTGAAGTAAAATTTTCAGTGTATGTTCATATCTAATATAAAAATAATACCTTATGCTTATTCTTTTTATTGATTAGTATTATTTTACTCCCTTAGATATTATCAGGAATAGAAAAAGAAGACTTTATAAGAAGTGAAACCCCCTCTGCTAATCCTGGTTCTCCTCCTGAGCTTGGTCCTCATGATTTGCCCATGGATGAATATGTCTTCTCAGGTGGATTACATTGCCCATTGATAGTTTGATAATTTTTATGTGGTTGATTATAGCTGTTTAGAAAAACCTTTTTCCATTTTCCTTTCTTTTTGACATTTATAAAAAAATATATAGTGTTTCAAAGTTACTATGCCTTTGCTATACTTACTTAGTTACATGTTCATGTAATTTGCTTTATACCTTCTAAAATAACTTGATTTAAGTATTTTTAATATTTCCCTACATGTACAGCTGGTTGAAATTGGTACTAACTAACCCTGAATTTGCTAAATATCTCTTAGACATACCACTTAACTATTCCTTAAGTAAACATATATAAATAGACATTACACTTTTATTTGAAGTTTTCAGGAAAATTTAAAGCAGATTATTTGACTTTACAGTTCTTTACCGACTGTAATGGAATTCTTACGCAGAAACCAGAATGCATTTTCTTTTTATATATTATCATTTTCACTTTGCTTTTTCTCTTTTGTTTTCATTTGTTCTGGTTTTGGAGTTTTGTTGTTGTTGTTGCTTTTTGTCTTGGTTTGGTTTTGGTTTTTGCGGTGTTGGGCATGAACCCAGGGCCTGCGTGTAGTAGGTAGGTGCTGTACTGCTGAGTCAGATTTCCAGTCCCATGATGTTACTTTGGTAGTATTTTGACTATATTTACTCATTCAAAAATTACTTTTATATTTTAAACTATGTCAGTTTTAATAGATTTGATCTTTACAATAATACTGTTATTTCTCTTCATGAATGCAGATGATGTGGATATAAACTTTGGATACTTTGAAGTGGAAGAGAGATGTAGGCAGTCTTTTGAAGCTTGGCAAGACAAGCAGAAAGAGCTAGCAGACAAAGGCCAAGAAACTCTCAAAGTGCAGAGGGCTAGAGAAGAAAAGCAATTTCAAGAAGAAGAAGAAAAGAGAGACTGCTGGATGAAACAATTTGAAGTTGAAAAGAAAAAACTGGAGAATCTTCAAAAGGTAAGATTTCTTTTTTGGTTTTACTCTTTATGTGCTTTTTTAATCTGTGTGGCTACCTCAGAAGAGTACTGGTGTTTGAATTATGAGGAATATTGAGCTGTGTGACTTGTAGTTACTCCTGCTAATGGAGGCAAAAACCTGTAATTTAGCAGTATCGAATGTGGATTCCTTTTAATGAAATACATTTCATTAAGTGATTCCTTTTCATGAAATACACTGGGATGTCTGATACTGCTTGGCATCTGAGGAACCCCAAAGTATACTAAGTTTTAAGGATCATCCTGGAGAGTTGGAATTTATTACATAAAATTTGCTTTTATTATACCCTTCTAATCATATGAGAGAATGATAGAATGCTTGGTAATTTAATGTCCTTGCTCTGTGGTCTAGCATATGACACATTTAAAATAAAACATATCTGGTTAAAGTAGTCAACCAATTAGGGTGACATTCTGTGCCCTGCTCTTGTATTGAACCAATTTCTTGGACCACAAGGAGTTTTGTATTTGCTTTATGTTTGCTTGTGTCATTCAGGCCATATTAACAGCCTGTTGAGAAACTAAGGGTTATTAGGGTCCTACTTACAGGTCATGAAGATCTTAGGATGTCTTGAGAACAGACAGGACCAAATCTTGTGTTTGATTACTAGAGTGGATTTATATATTTCCCGGAACTTGCTGGTTTTGAGTATTCCACATAGAGCACACTAATGTGTGTTATCACTTAAGCAGTTCAGAGTGTTCTCACTTGCCATGTTAGATATAGTTTAATTCTTGATTCATACAGAAAAAAACAGAAGCAATTTTAATATTGCATGACCAGTTTTGCTGTGCTTTTTTAAAATAATAAACTATGAATGTTTAACTCCTTCAGTTACATTTCCTTCCTGTAGATGAGAGCAACATAGTCATTTTCAAAATCAATAGTTGTAAAAGAAATTCCAGAAAAGGGTTGAATGTACTATAACTTCCTGAAGCAATATGTGCAAACTTATGCTGAAATATGCATCATTACTATTGATGGTTAGTGTTTGTTTCCGATGCAGAAAAGTGCTGATTTTTTTTTTTTTTTTGAGACATGGTCTTGACATGTAGTCCAGACTGGCCTCAGACTGACAGCAGTCCTCTTGCCTCAGCCTCCCAAGTGCTCTGATTGTTGACATGCACTGCTACACTGGCTGTCAGTAAAATTTTGACTTTTGACCATTTAACTTCTTTTTAACTTATATTGGCCTATACTGTCTTGATTCTCTTCCTATATGTTTAGCAATGCCTCCTTCATGTTCACTGAAACTTACTTTTCTGTCTTTGTTGTACTACCAAGGGTCCATCTTATGTCTCTTTATTCTATTACTCTGTATACTTTTTCTTTGATAATATTATCCAGCTGTGATTGCTCAGGGCCAGATCTACATTTACAACAAGATTAAATGATGGTGTGACTTTCCAACTGTTAATTCACAATGAGAATTTTACATCAAATCGAGTGCGCTGTCTTCTTTCTGAATTGTATTCTTGCTGTGGTTTTCTTGATAAACAAAGCTGTCATCTTAGCCCAAGCTGATGAACTAAGCACAGATGAGGACCATCCATCATTATCCCCTCATTTACTTATTTCCTCTCTCTAATAACTACATTGCCCATTTTCTCATCCATACATCTTACTGCTGATTTCAACTAGTTGAAACTTTTGTAGTGTCTAGTTTAGTGAAACCATTTGACTCAGCTATACTACACCTCAATGTGTTCCTACATGAGTTAAAAGCAGGATACTACAGAGATAGCTGCATTCCTGTGTTTTTTCCAAATAGCTCCACTATGGAAGCAGCCTAGGTGCCTGTTGTAGTCAGGGTTTACAAGGGAAGAAACTTAATACAGGACAGTTTATAGGAGTATTTTATAATATTTCCCCCAAAAGCCAAATGCAAAATTGTGCAGGAGATCTGTCCACGTATTAGAGACCTTAAAGAATCCAGCTGAGGGCCTAGATCCCACGGCAGTGTGCTGCACAAGTTCCGCTGAAGATCTAGAGCCTGTGGCAATGTCCATCATGAGTCCAGCTGGAGGTCTAAAGCCTATGACTATGTCTCATGCAAGTCTGTATCAGGGTTGTTCCCTGGGAAGGCCGAAAGATCAGTGGTGGAAGCTAGAAAGTCTGTGCCAATAGGAGTGAAGGATCTGTGCCAGGAGGCTGAGGGATCTGTGCTTGAGCCAGGAAGTGATGCTCAAAGTAAGAACCAGAGCTCCCCTGAAGAGAATCGCAGGCATCCTCAGTGCCAGTGAGGGCCTGAGATCCCCTGATGATATCAGGAAAGCCAGCATGACGGGCTTCTCCAGGAGAATCAACAGCCCACCGTCTTCCCCTCCTGTTCTGCTTCTGTGCTGTCAGCCCCAATCCCCAGGTGGACCCTCCAGCCCTAGCACTGTGCCGATTCAGTTCAGCTGAGTGTTACAAGGTGACCATTAGTTAATCCACCACAGTGCCCATCAACGCATGAACATTAATCAGAAATAAAGAATGAAACCAAGTCACTTCCAGGAAAGTGAACGGAACTGGAGAACATTATGCTAAGTCAAATAAACCAGATTCACAAAAGTCAAACATCACAGTTTGCTTTCATACAGGAAGTGTAAAGCAGATAGAGAAAGAGGAAAAAAAGAGACATGATGTGAAGTAGAAAGGAGACAGAGAAGAGGAAGAGGAGGAGGAGGGAGGGGCGAGACAAAGGAAGAGGGCGCGAAAAGTGAAAATTAAGTCTGTCCTGTGCCGTGTACAAATATGCCAAAGTGAAAACGACTTTCCTATAAAACATGCTCTAATAAAATTAAAACTAAAAACAAGGAGATATACTATAATTTCTAGTTGCTCTCCCTACCTTTGGTCTTACATTTCTTAAACTGATCCAATACAGTGCCTTCAGGGAGCTATGTATTCTTTTCTGTCCTTTCCTTGCTTAATTTCACCCAAAGGCCCTTCAACACACTGAGGTTAAGGTCCAAAGTATTTTTGCTACTGCTTTTATAGCTGTTTGGTTGCCAGTGTGACACTTCCCAGCCTGTACTGTCTTTGCATGGGTTCTCACTCCTGCTGCCTCCCTGCAGAGGATCCTCGCTGATCTCCGTGGTATTTCCTAGCACCTCTCCATGCCTCTCTTTCTCAAATTCTCACATAAACTTGAAAGTTCCCTGAAAACAGAATTGTAATAATTTTCCTAGTTCAACATACTTAGTAGATGTTAGGAATTTCTGTTTCACTCCTGAAAACCCAGTCACTTCTTCAAGTACAATATTCTCATAGAACTTTTCATGATCCTGTAAAGTATTTATTCCCACAGTGCCTTTTTTTATATGGTTTTTCTCTTATGATAAACTAATTCTGCTGGACGGAAGGTAGTGGGAAGCCTGTGATAGTGTTCCTATATGAAAGCAGAGCTTTTGATGAGCTGATTTTTGTTTATTCTGGAGTCTTACATAAATATGTACTAAAGAGACAGATTGCAAGAAAATATTACTTACTGCACTGAGGCACTTTGTGTGTTAAATGACGTAGAGGAAAAGCAATTTTAATCTAAAACCTATCTTTCAACATTTTTATTTGGAATTTTGTAATGCCTAACAGTATTTCTAGTCATCTTATTTTAGTGTTTGAAGAAATACATTCAAGCAAGTGAAATATCTTTTCCAGATTGGAAGCGTCTTTATTTCCTCAGAATTGGGACCTGAGGTCATCATTTATAGGATACTTTAGGTTGATGTAGATTTAAGTTTAAAGTTTTGATCACAGGACTAATAACAGGGGACTGTTGGGTGGCTGGTCACATTTTTTTAAAGTTTTTTTTTTAAGACAAAAGAATGGAGACATATAAACCAGAATAACACAAAAACAATACAGGAAATACAAAATTATAGCAAAAATAGTGGGGAATTAGCACTGGATGCTGCGGTCACATTTAATTATTGTGTGCAAATACACTTTGTGAAAGCTATGTACGGTTAACATTAAATTCTTTGACGTTTTAGTGTAATGTTTTCATTATCTTATGTTCAGCAAGAAGAGGACAAGATGAATGATGAACTCCACAAGGAAGAGGAAATTTGGAAGGAGAAGTTTAGACAGCATGAGGTATCTGCTTGTGTTTAGTAAATATATTGTTCTTTCTCCATTCAAAATAAAATTTCTATGCTTACCACGGGCATTTTAAAGTAATACTGCCTAACAGGTGTAGAGCTGCATTTATTGCAGCATGAAAAATCAATTATCAGAAATTCTCCTTGCAGTAGAATATCCTGAAAGTAAGAATCAACTAGTGAAGTGAGTTATAAAACTATAATTTTTATATAAAATTATAATTCTGAAATTTCTTTTAAGTTTAAGGAAAAGCGCTATTATCTCTCTACCATTATGAAAGGCTACTGTGTTTCTGGGACACAATTGTATTAAATAACCCCTTTAAATTTAACATGTTTCTGTATTAGTTTTATTTTTTTTACTCCATGGTTTTTATATAAAATTACTTGAAGTTATCACAAATATAAAGTTTATACAACTTCTAGTAATCCTGTTATCCAACTAAACAGTATTATCTTTCCTCGTATATTTTCAAAACTTTTCTAAAAAGATGATTTTCTTCTGTACCTCTTTAGACTTAAAAATTCATTAGGAATGGGAAGAGATGCTTTTATGAGAGTCACAGGAAAAAAAGAGAATAATAACCCATTCATTTGTGATCCGAATACAATCCAAATACTAGATTTAGTGGAACGATTAAAAATACCTCTAATTATGATTCAGGAACAGAATAAGCAGGTGATATGAAAAAAGAATTAAAACCTATAATGAGATATGATGTATATGTTTTAGAGTTTCAAAATGTGGTAAAGAAATTAAAAATTAAAGGAGACGCTTTCCCCTTCAGTTCTACTTAAATTCCTCAATACACTGGAAATAGAAAATGAGAATGGTAGTGTAACGGAAGAGAGAGTTCACTAGGATATGTCCAAATCCATGCAGAGAGGGAAAAAACAGGAAACAGAACATAAGAAATACATGACACTGAAGAAAAATACAGAAATGTGTACGATGGTGCTCTGGATAGAAGGGACCGTGTGGAGCAAAAGCAGTGGAGGAGACTATGTCTGAGAAAGGTTCAAATTGTTTTGAGAAATGAACCTGAGCATTCAAAGATGACTGATGGTCTCCAAATAAGATATATGAAAATAAAATTACTACTGTGAACGTAACTCTTGAAATTCAACATACACGAAGAAAAATTCTTACCATCCAGAGGATAAAGATACATTACCTAACATGCATCAGAAGTAAGGTTAGGACTGATGACATCAGCAAAAATGACAGAAAGGAAAAGACAGGGGAACAGAAAATTAAGTGATACTGATTTCTCTGTATCTCAATGGTTTGTGAGCACCGAGTCTTCCCTGATTTTTGGACTCATCTTACATTTCCTGGAATATATACTAACATAGATATCAACATTTTTTGAATGGTTAGGATTCCTCAATCTTTGCACAGTTGAGAATACTTTTGTTTTGCTTTCAAAACAGAAAAATTCGTTTCTTTAGGTATATAACCCAGTTTTTTTACTACATACCTGTGTAAGTTTAAAGATGTGACACCACTGTATATTTATTTGTGCTGATTGTAAACTTGGTCTTTTCTCCTTTCTTTTGAACCTGTAGGATTTGTACTTTGTACATTCGTCTGTGCCTGTTTATTGATTTTCTATTATGTGTTGGGTATTCTCTAAGTGTTTAGAATATAAGTTAATAAAACAGAGAATATCCCTTACTTTGATGGAGATTTTATTTGCTTTTGATATTGAAATAATTTTGACATCTACCTAAGCATGTTGCATGTGCTCTGCGTGCGTGAGGGAATGTAGTGTAAACTCTTGTCCTGTGTTTTTTAATTTTTGGTTTAGAAACTTTTCTATTATTTTTCCCTTCAGTTTTTCTCAGTTGTATCTTGGAGTTCTTTGTTGATCTTCCTTTAATCTTGAATGCTTTGTCATATAGATCAGACATTTGTTGAAAACAATTCTGAAGGTTTTCTTTAGATAACTGGCCATTCATCCATTCTGTTTTGATTTTTGAGTCATACTTTTATTTGAATACTTGCCTCTTATTTTTATGTTTTTCTTGTTTAAACATTTGTTTTGAAAAGTTATTTTCATTTAACTTTTATCTAGTTTACTAGTTTTTTTCTCAGAAATCGGTTCTTCCTTCTACTTATTGAATGTATCATCTTATATCCTTTGTGTTAGTTTCTCTTAAGTATTCACTGAAAGTTTGCTGATGTTTCCTTTTTATAGAAATCTAGTGACAGTGGAAATTTTTCGATTTCTGTCAAATCATCTCATTTTTCTTGTGTGTCAACTGTCTTGAGAGTTGGGAAAAGGTAAGATAAAGAGTTACACTGATTCTTCACATTGCTTTGTGTATGGACTCCAGGCCTTCTTGGTGTTCTAAGGCAAAATCATTCCATGATTCTAAAGTCCACTGCCAGCTCGGAGTCTCAGAGATCCTATACTTGGAGTTTAGAATGCTTTGGTTTTATGTAAATTTTGGTTTGTGGTTTCTCTTAGGTTTTTCTTCCTGTGTCATTCTGATACGATATACTTTTCTATCTTCAAAGAATTTTTCAACTGATACCTGTGTGACTTAATATACTGCTAATAAAATTAGAGTAGCAAGTTAACCATGTGATCTTTAAAAAAGTAATAACCTTTAAAATAAACGTCTAGTTTCTCTGCATGAACTTTGTAGTAATTTCATCATCATTTCAGTTTTAGTATTCTTTAATTTGTTAGATGAAATTCTAATACCTTTATACGTGTGGCTGATACTGACTGCCACTTATCTTACTTTATTTTAGGAATTCATTAAAAACTTGCAATTAGAAATGGAAGAGGAAAGAACAAGATTTAAAGACCTACAAGAAAAAGAGGAAATACGTTTGTTAGAGCTTCAGCATAACGCAGCGGTAAAAATTCAAGCTAAGTACAAAGCATTTGTAACTTACCAAAAATATGCCCCAATCATCAGAGAACAAATAGAAACTAAGAAAAGGAAAGCACAAGAATGGAAAGAAAGAGAAGCAAAAATACGACAGAAGGTAGAAGAAAAACAAAAAAAATTAGAAGAGGAACAAAGGATAGTAGAGGAGATTAAGAAGAAAAAGCAAGAGGAAAGGAAAAGGAGAGAAAGAGATTATGAGGAAAAAAAGAATATCCTATGGCAAGAAAGAGAGGAAAAATTAAAATTAAGAGAAAACACAACTCAACAGCTAGCAATGAGTAGCGCACTAAAGAAGGGAGAATGTAATGCCAGATATTTAACGATTAAAGCTACATCAAGGAATAAGAGTGGTGCAGTGGAAATGTCAGTGGATGAGAACTTAAACAAGTTGGAAGATGTTTCGCTTTGTTTAGCTGAGGAATCAAATCAGAGACAAAATACAGATAGACAGCTTGTAACCCAAGTACAGGTAAAATCAAACCAAACAACTTTAGTGGGGTTAAAAATAGAAGGAAAAAGTGAAAGCCTAATAAGCAAACAAACTTCTGAAAAATCAGCGCAGCAAGAAATAAAAGATGAAAACATAGACAAAGAAACTAAATCAGAAACACTTTTGGTGGAATTGAAAATGGAAGAAAAAAATGACAGCCTTGGGAATGAACAAATTTCTGAGAAATCAGTGAAGCAAGAAATAAAAGAGGAAAACATAGACACAGAAACTAAATTTAAAAATTCAGATCTAAAAGAAAATGTAAAGGCACAAGAATTAAAGTCTCTGATGCCAAAAGAGGAAAGTGTGGAACATGCCAGGAGTGAGAATGTGAGACAGGAAATTCAGGTCATATTAGGTCATAGTCATGAAAGGAATGGGGGAAAAAGCGAAGCACAGAAAATAATCAAAGAAAATAAACAGCCTGCGGTACAAAGCACAGACAATGAGACATCGGAACAGAATAGATCATTGAATGAAGAGAGCAGTGCTTCAGTTATTTCAAAGAAACTAAAACGGCTATCAATAAAATTAGAAAATCATGAAGCTATACTACAAGAAAAACCAATGGATTTAAAATCCAAAGAAACTGAAAATAAGCCACAAGAAAATGCTCTCAGTAGTGACACTGTAATTTTTAACACTATTGATGCCAAAGTAAATGTAGAAGGCAAAATAGATGAACAAGATGTTTTTGGGAGACCTGCTCCTTGTGAAGATGTGGGTTGTTGCAATGAAAGAAGTTCCTTGACTACTGAAGCAGTAAACTCCCTAAGCTATGACCCTAAAGAAATTCCTGAAGAATGCCAAGAAGATAGGGAGACACGTGCCAGTGTCATGGCCTGCTCAGCACCACAGTCAGCACTTTTATCTTCTATTGAGGAAAAGAGGCTAGCTTGGATAAAATCATTTAAGCCTTGGTTTGAGATTTGCAAGCAAAATCGACAAAAGGAAATTGCTAAAAGAAAGAGACTTATAAAATGCCCTGTCAGTAGTATGCCCCCTTTGAATACATTAGAAATTCTTCGTTGCGGCTCTTGGAATGATTTACGGCAGGTATTTCTAATTTTATAGTACTTTTTTCTATACGTAACAAATTATTTCAAATTTTAATAGAGGGAATCTTTTTTATAGAATTCTATCCCTTAGTTGATGAAGTTATTGATGAAATATAAAATCTCCACCAAAATTATTTAGTGCATTGTCTTCGTAAGTTCTAAATCAAGCTTTGAGTTTTGATCTTGAAGCCTCTGCGTAAAGGCCGTATAACCATTATTAAATCTATGAGTGGAAGCACCTAGGAATTTAGGGTTAGAATTAGTTTGCTTTGGACTGGGGCTAGTGCACCACCTAGTGGTGCCTTTGAAAGTGCAGATTTGTTTGTGACTGCTGTGCAAGAGCTTACATTATAAAAGACCTAGAATCCTGTAAAGAATCATAATTACTTATGCAAGTTCTGCATTAATGTGGTTCACATATGTCTGACATAGTTATGCTCAGATGCTACCAGTTTTCTGTGGTTATGGAGACCACAGTTTCAACCAAGAGTGAGACATAGAAACTAACAAATGTGTACAAAAACAGGAAGAATATATTAAATTGTGTAATATTAGAAATATTTTGTTATTAAAATACTTATATTTGTCTAAGTCCGGAAAGTCACATATATTTAGTAAGTTTCCTTTAGCTTTTTAAGTTTTATTTTAAAAAAACTAAAATTGTTTATTGGTGTATTTTAGGTATGCATAATGAATGACGTATCTAATTATTATACGTCATGATAATATGATTATTCATCAAAGGGAATTTGTACCTTTACATGATATACTTTGATTCCTCTTCTTTCCTAATCCCTTCTCCTCCCCACAGCCCTTCTCTCCCTCCCTGTTTCCAAAGCGCTGTTTCTATTTTATCCTTAATCATTTTTTCCTTCCCCCTCCTTCCTTTTCCCCCTTCCCCTTCCCTAGTTCCTCTTTCCTTCGAACAGTAGCTTCTTGATATAGCTAAATGCCCAGAAATATAAACATTCATATTAATAGGTAGGCGTTATTTTATTTATTTACTCAGCAAATACTAATTTGTTCATTGTGATTGATCAGTATTGACTGGCAGACTGAATGGACAAAACCAGAAATCCAGTCTTTACCTTTGTGGGATTTAAATAGGTACACAAATATTGTGTTATTGCTTTGTAATTAAAAGTAGGATTTCGGGGTATTCTGTGAGGAGATCATGAAATGGTGACATTTCAGAGAGACTTTTGGGGCAGAAAGAACAATCTTAAGACATAAAAGCTAGAACGTAGACTTCTAACCATTTTCTACTTCCTAGGCTGTAATTTGCTAGATTTCTCAGTTCTGTAGAACTACACACAGGACCTCCACTTGGCAAAGGCCTGAAAGCCCAGCACTTTGGGAAGCTGAGCCAGGAGAATCACAAGTTTGAATCCTGCCTAGGCAATTTAGGGAAACTTTGTCTCAAATTTGATGATGAGGAGGAGGAAGAGTAGGAGGAGGAAGAGGAGGAGGAAGAGGGTAGTCTAGAGATGTAGCTGAGTGCAAATGCCCTGGGTTCAAGCCCTAGTAAAACAAAGGAAAACACCCAAAGATCTCCAGTTGCTCTCCCCACATCTGCCCTCTGGCTGTGCTACCTGGAATCTTTCTTTCTGACTCGCCCTTTCTCTCAGGTGTTTCAGGCTTCCTCCCATTCTGATGCATCAGCAATGATTTCAGTTATACTAAATTCCCCATGGATGTTTATTAGAGGGAGGCCGAAGGGAAAGTTTCATGGTTAACAAATACTTGTTCCAAAATATTACTGAGGTTAGGGAAATAGCAGTGCTCTTGCCTTTTAGTCCACTTGTCATCCTGTCCAGGGAGAAGGCCTGAGAATGTGACAGCCGCTTCTCATTGCTATTTCTCTCTTGCCCCCTCTCTCATCTTTCTGGGAAGTCTTGTCAATTTCCATAAAGTGAAGACTAACTCTTTTGCTTGTTTTGTTTTGGTTTTGAGACAGGTCTCACTCTGTAGTTCAAGCTGGCTTTGAACTCCCTATGTAGCCCATGCTGGTGTCAAACTAGTAGTGATCGTCCTGTCTCAGCCTCCCAAGTGCTGGGATTACCAGCGTGTGCCACCATGCCTGGATCTTTCTTTCACTTCTTGTAGCAAAGCTTGGCAGACTAACATGCATATAGATCCCCTGAGGATGTGTTGAAGTGCTGATTTTGATTAAATAGGTCTCCTGATTGAGATATTACCCTTAATTCTTTTGAGTAGCGGGGCTCCACAGTACCCTCTAATCCTCTCATGTGACTCAGTAATGATTTCAAGTTTTTAATTTTTCCCTGAAGCAACAACCACATATTGTAAAACATAGGAAATGTTTCCCAACTCCATGGGAAAACATGGATTTGTCATAGAAATGACAAAGTGCTGTAAAATACTATCTTTTGCTTCCAGATAGTTGCTGAAATGATTCTCTTTAGCAAAACAGACAACTGAGGAAAGCTTTTTCAAGTGCCTTCGTTCCTCATGGCCACTGACCCGTGACTCCCTTCCTTACTTTGACTTTCTAATCTCTCAGCTTGGCACTGCTGTCCTAACCCTGATTGCCCGCTGTCCTGGGGTACTGAGCAAGTGCTGTGTGTGGTAAAGTGAGAAACAGTTTTTCCTTTCAGTAATTTTTGGAAATACAGTACTATATATGACTGATACGCCTTGAACTCTAGAATACCACGTGTGGAAATCACTAAATATATATAAGCAACTTAGGTCATTTGATACATGAGCTGTTTCAGAGGTTTGGAAAAATTTAGATATTAAAGGGAAAATTCATTCATGAACTTTTATGAAAATACACTGCACGATCAGAGGTTTCGTAGGTGGAGCTTCTCATTTATAGGTCATGAAAGCTTGAATATGTAAATTTTTCAAGGGATTTGGTATTGTCTTTCAAAGGGAGAGAAAATATGAAAGGTATAAATGTATCTGAGCTTTTCTACAGATTAAGGCAGTGCATTCATTTATTGACAAAAAAGTTGGCCAACATTTGGTAAGTTCCACTTGTCATTTTTCTGAGCTGACCATATAGTGACTGGATACAGATAATTACTACTGCTATGTTAACCTTAATCTTGGGAGCACAAAGCAAAATAAGAAAATATATGTGTGATTAGTGTCATGCATGTTTCAATAAATAGTGTAAAATTGGTTTTGATATATATTTGGGAATATCTAAGGCTGGGTGGAGACTCTATTGAGATACCACAAGAATTTTTTTTTTAATTTAAGGTAAAGGAAGAAATACTAAGAAGCTGATATTCAAAAGTAGATAGATGCTGCTAACACAAATACTGTAGCAGTTATTATTCATGTAGTGTAATGTAATGAAATTACATAATTTACCACATAATAACTAGAACTTAAGTGCGCTTGTGTATTTGATTAAAAACAGCGTGTTATTCAATCAGTCAGGTTATTGTATCATTCTAATGTGGAATAACACTTGTTTCTATATAGCCCAAATTCATTTCTAAGTAGTCAATTCTAAACAATGCTTTCATCTTCTATTACAGATCTAGTTTTCCAAGTGTAGAGTTTATATTTGTTTGCACACAGACTAACTAGGCTCTTCCGGACGTGATTGCCACACAAATGGATGAATATTTTCTTTCCAAAAATATTATTAAAAATAATTTGCCCCCGAATTATTTAAAATTATATGAGACATTCCTAAGATAATTATTAAAGAGGAAACTTACTGAGGTTTGAAAACATATCACTTACTATTTTTGCCACCTGAAGCGGAGGCTAAATTCCTTCTTTGTATCTCCATGAACATGTGGTCCACC
This sequence comes from Dinomys branickii, assembly GCA_004027595.1. Lineage (NCBI taxonomy): Eukaryota > Metazoa > Chordata > Mammalia > Rodentia > Dinomyidae > Dinomys > Dinomys branickii. The sequence continues at coordinate 12,916 of PVLD010005437.1, read as the reverse complement.
TCGTCCTTTTATTATTGAGAATCTCTAAGATCCTCAAGTCCAATCATACATATTTATGTGGTATGATCCTGGAGAGGATGCCAAGAGCATGGGAAACAAAATGAGATGAAAGGTGTATTTTACTTTGAACTTGCATTGGTCATAAGTGATTGGGTTATCTTGTCTTTCCATGCAGAGAAAAATGAGACCAGCACCTAATTCAAACTGAGTCATTAATAAAGGCCATTGACAACTATAATACTATTTTCTTAGATGAAATTTTGCAAAGTTTCCCATGACCAGTGTATCGTATATTGTTTTGTTGACGTGCCTCCAATTTTCTTGAATTCTCAAGGTGACAACTGTTACATTTCAAGATTTGCCTGGTTGTAGTCTCTCCACCTTGGCGGAGTGTGTGAATCTTCAGTTTCTATCCCTCAGACGCTGTGGATTAACATCTCTGCACAGTGTGAGCAACTGCAAAAAACTTAAATACATTGATGCACAGGTATGTCCCCTGCTTGCTTTTAACTTACAGCAAAATGTAAATGTGTCCGTGTTTACATTTCAGACTAGCTTTGAGGTAACAATTTTTAAATAGCCTGTAACTCGGGATCTAAAGAGACCAAGTGCCTATGTTTGCAAGAAGAGAGTGTAAATGACTAGGCAATAGGACCTGGAATTACCTATTTCTCTTTGCAGAGGATGTAGCTATATTTGTTACTTTTGCTAACAAATAACTGCATTACTTGCTATTTTTAAGTAACCATCATCTCCTGTGCTTATAATTCATGCGGGCCATGAATTGAGGCCAGGATTGGCTGGGCCTTTCTTCTGCTTCGTGCCATGTTGGCTGAGTGTCTTATGTAACTACAGTCAAATGGAAGGTAGGTTGAGAAGGTCCCAGTCTCTGTTGTACAACTCTGTTGTTCATCTGGTGCCTTGACAGGTATATCTGGAGGTAGGAATCTGTCCTAGTTATTTGGTGCTATCTTTCCAGAATGTTCAGATCTTAAGGATGAGTATTCCGAATGGACAAACTCCAATATGCAAGTGCTTATCAAGCAAGTACTTGCATTATATGGGCTAATTTTTTTTGGCTGCATTGTGAATTCATATGGGAGGGACATGTTAGTACTGTGAAGTTTATTTGGACTACCAAAGCAACTGCGCATCAAAATTTACTTTCTGGACCCTAATGGATTCACACCTTTCCTATTTGCAAAACACACTTGTGTCCCAAAGGCTCCAAGGTCTCATCAACTTTTGGCATCAGATGCATGCTGGAAGCATAGGGTCCTCTTGTCTAAATGAGATCCAGAATAAGATAAAGCTCTTTGTGTGAAGTTCTTCAGGTATAGTTTTCTCAATTCAAGAGATCTGCAAAATAAAATGAAAAGTTATTTCCCATGACACCTTTGCATATCACGGTGATACAGGGCTTGATTTACTACAATAATTGTTGCCATCCAGAATGGAAGAAGCAAAAAAATGAAACAATAATCACGCTTGTTCATTTAGGATTGCTTTGTGTATGTTGTTATTTTGCCCTATTTTTTCTTTTCAAAATATATTAGTAAATGCATTAAAAATTCTTTATTAGAGTATGTAATATTTTAATCTGGATAGTATAATAGTTTGCATGATTATCTTAGAAGTTAGAGATTCATATATTCATTTGGAGATCATATCTCATCCTCCTTTTTGCAAATTTTAAATATGTTGTTAATAAGCCATTGAAATAAACTTTATTACATCTGTTCTTTTCTTTAGGAAAACCATATTGAGACTATCAATTGTGAACAACTGGAAAATCTCTCTGTAGTTCTTCTTAATAAAAATCAACTGACTTCTTTTCATGGTCTGGATGGCTGCACTAGTATCCAAAATCTTGAACTTTCACATAATAAAATCACTCGAATTGGTAAGAAAAGCAGAGTTTTAATATTTAACTGTTTATTTGTCACAATTGCATTTCATTTCATTTGCTTCTTTTTAAGAATGGGCCATCGTTACTAATGTGCAAATTTCATGTTCAGTTTATTTCACCTTACTTCATCTAGATGAGGAAAATAAAATCAGTTTTAATGTATTTACGATGATTACATTCCATCTCTGGCAGCTGAGCAGTTGTCACTGGCACCACTAGGTTAGTATCTTCCCTTTTTTCCTCCTTTTTCTGGAGCAGCAGTCCTCTAGTGGATACCCAGGCAGACACCATGATTTGTATGGATCCCGTGCTTCCCACACTTCTCAGCAATTACCATAAATACTTCCTAGTAAACCTTTCCAGCGCCACTCTGCTTGGCTACAGACAGCACATGGACCAATCTTTCCCTCTTAAGCTGCAGATGCTAAAAGCATATGAAAGGATTCATTGAGTGGAATATCCCTAAGCTTCTCGGTCCCTCCATGGCCATGTCTGCATCCTCCTTCATACCTTCTAATCTTCAGAATTCGGCAAGCAAAACGACTTTTTAATGGAAGAGTAGTCCTTCTGTTTCCTAGAACTACTCCTGTCACTTCCATGTGGGACTTTTCTTCCTCACTGGTCACCCGCCTCATGTCAGTGTTTGTCTGTTGCTCTGCCTGTCCTGTCTTTGCCTCGTCTCTCTTATCCTTCGTTGTCAGGTTTTGTGAAAGAGTTCTGTTCCCAGTGTCACGCCCTTCTGTCTCTGATCTTTTCGCATCAATTTACTTCCAATTGTTTCCAGTGTAATGATTCTAAAATGAAAGTCTCATTGTATTACTTCCTTCAAATCTAGGCCTCGGCATTCTCGTGATCTGTAGCCGTGCTCCTCCTCATTTCCCCGTGCTGTGGGCTTGCTGTGGACCTGTGCTGTCCTGCAGAAGGTACTGCCTTCTGTCGTAGTGCATTCGCTTACTGTAATGTCCCTGAAATTGTTTCACGGAGTCGGCATCTCCCATAAATGGAAGGCAGCTCAAAAGTCCTGATTAGATTTGAATTTGGCCACTTTAGCAAGAATTCTTCCTACGTGATGATCTGATCTGTACTTTGCATGAACTACCACTGGCAGGCATGGAGTGTTTACTTTTATTGAGGTTCTGATAGGATACTGGGTATAGCTGGTGAGCGTCTAAACCTTTCTTTATAGAGTTCTTCATCAGCCTTTCATCTAATGCCTTCTCATACCAACCCTGTGTCAGTTAATTCACTGTAAGACATGGAAAGTGAGTTTTCTAATTTTATCACTTCCACCAGATCTTCTGTACAGGGATTCTGTGATTAATTAGAACTGGTTGGTTACTTTGAAATAGTTTGTAGAGGAAAGGTAGGGAGAAGAGCTTACTTCTGCATGGATAAATTTTGAGATAAAGTCTCCATGGCTCTTTATTTGTAAAGGTATATTTTTTTTTTGTTTCCCTCTTTGTTTTTCAATTTGTTCTCCTCCTTTTGCTCTGTGTTCTTGAGAACCCAAATTTTTATACTTGAAAATATTTTGATCAGTTTGTTTACTAATCATTTTGATACAGTTTACTGTACATAAATTTGAACTGGAGATATCACCTGCTGCTGGTAATTCAAAATAACTTCTTAAGCTTTACAGTTGTATTCTCTTTATTGTAATCCATGGCTATGTCAAGAATAAAATAAGCAGCTGGGCATGTATAGGTAATTTTTTGTTGTTGTTCTTTCTAGTTTTGTTGTGTTATAGCCAGAGAACAATTTTTGTCAGTTTATCCTTTTGGGGACTTATTGTGGTTTTCTTGTTACCCCTTCCTGAGGTCAAAGTCCGTGAATGTTTTGTTTTCAAAATGAAACATGTTTGTTTTCTTATTGAGGTTTAAAGTTTATTTTTTTAACCTATAAGATGTACCTTAGGATTAATTTCAGGTTTTCTGTCTCCTTGACCTGCCTTGGCCTGAGGGAATTGAGCTGTATATTTTAAATTTGTGTTATGAATGTATTAGTAGTCAATTTTTCATATCTTGGTTTTCTGCTTTATTAAAGTTGCTATCATGTAATTTCATTTATACTTTCATTTTTATGCTCAATTGTAACTTTAAATATTATAACTTCCTATATTTGTCTCTAGTTGTGCTGAAAGTTAATTTTAACTTTTCTCTTATGATTCTTTTCCATTTGACTACTTAGTCATCTTTTCATCTTTAACTTTATTGTATACATTTTAGTTTCTTACATTTATGCAACACAGACTTGGGTTTTATTTTTCATCCAAATTTTAAACGTTTCTGTTCATATAGGCCATAGCCATTTGTATTTATTCGTTAAATTTGTATCTTTGGCCTCAGTGCGATCATCACACGCAGAATAGTGTTCCTCATTCTGGAGGGAAGTCTTGTCCGGATAATGGATTCTTACATTTCGGGGGGTTCTCTGCTTTTTACCCACCCGCTTTCCATGGGATTCTCTCTGCACAAGGCAGATCCCAGTATGCTCAACTGGGATGCTTGTGTCCCACTTGGATAATTCAGACGGTACTCGCTTTATGTCCTATTCTTACTGCAAAGCATGAGTATTTTTCTTTGTGTTGTTCTTTATTAATTTGTGCAGGAGATATGCAAAGAGTTAAATTCAGGTAGCGCCCATCAGCTCTCCCTTTTCTTTTAAAATGAGGAAAATATATGTTAGTCACCTTTGCAGCGCTATGAAAAAAGAAAAGACTGAAAACAATTTCCTATTGGAGGAAAGATTTCGCCTATTTTCAGCTTCAGTGCCCGGCCGCTTGACCTTCTAACTTGGACCTGGCGTGAAGCGGAAAGGTCAGGGAGGAAGGGCGTGGGGAGCTGCTCACCTCAGGGCAGCCCGGAAGCCAAGAGAAAGTCAGAGCAGAAGGAGTCAGGTAGCGTGTGTGCCCTTCTCGGCTCACTTCCTCCTGCGAGGCCTGGTCTCCTAATGTTCCTGCCCCTTCCCTCTCAGTACCTCCACCAGATTATGAACTCAACACAGGATGAATTCGGCGATGGCGTCAGAGCCCCTGCAAACTCAGTCATCGTCCAGAGCGCCCCACCTCGGAACTCTGCAATACATGAGCTCTGAGAGGACGTTCGCGATCCAAATCATAAGGGTGTAATTATTCTGCCAAAGCAAGATTTTGTTTTACAAACGTTACAAAATGCACAGTTTAGAAAATGTAATTTTTTAAGTATTCTTTCATGTGTTCATGTGTCTATGTTCCTGTGCTTTGGGGCCACCCAGAACTTCTTCCAAATGTAAATACTGATTCTTTTGGTACAATTTTTTTTCTCTTTCAAAATTCTTCTGTAAAATACATATGCAAATTTTGTTGTTGTTGGGATGATGGCAAATAAGTGTGTATTATATTTTCTTCTACTGGCACACATTAAAGCCAACTTGGGGAGAAAAAGGAAAAAACTGCGTGAATTCCCATCTTCACTGACAACAGTGCTATATGGGAATTTATGAAAGTACTGAATTTCCTGGGATGGATATCTACAAGATTAACTTGAAAACTGCCATGATATTAATTGATGTGCTTGAGGTATCTCTGTCCATTATGGAACAAAGTAAAAGGCTTCTTTGCTGTCTGTTGGGTGTAATGAAAACGCTGTATTTATTGAGTGTGAGGAGAGTATGTATGGGAAAGACTTTCTGAAAACCAGTTGGAGTCTGTTTTTCATCTTTAGAAACTGCTTATAGGTTCTGCTTGGACTATGTGAAAAGCATAGATTTTGTCTTTCAGTGATATATTGACGCTAAGAGCTTTCACGAAAGGGCACAAAGATAGATTTGTGTTTGTAAGTTTACATGGTTCTATTCCAAGGTGAAATAACTCTTAAGGAGTTGAAATAAAGTTGGAAGCAGCACTAGAATATTTTATATGTTATTTTAAATTTAACTTGTTCCTAATTTTTACTGAGCTACAGTCATTCAATTTAGTTTTTTAAATTTATTTTAAAAATAAATGAAGAAAACATATTAACAGACAGACATCCATTTACAAGATAGCATAAGAACAATATAAACAATACAGAGTTACAAAGTGGTAGGAAATTAACAACTGTTATTGTATTACGTATTGTTATCTTCAAAGTGGGAAAACAAAGACATGCAATATTGATCAAACAAGTAATCATTGCATTTAATATGCAGTGTTCTAGTCTTTTCATTAGAAAAATATTAATGGATATTTTTATTTCATTGTTTTATTGCATTTAATAGTGGATGAGAATAATGATGGTCAATCAGTTGAGGAAAACTCATTGAAGTTAAAATTAATTAATAAGAAATAAACTATATAATTGTAAACACAGAAATAGTGTGAAATATTTATAGTTAATTTCAAATAATATACTTTTTTAATAGAACACTTTAGCAGAATATTTTAAGTTTTAATTCTATAAGTTAAAAGTTACAAAGTTAGTGACTTTTTATTGTTCCTGTCTTTAATAAACACATTACATGCTGGGCTATGCAAAGATGCTTTTATCATTAGTAGTCTTAATTAAAATATTAATAAAATTGATTCAGTATACTACCTTCTGAAGTACAGATTATTTTCCAGTCAGTTAAGAATAACATATAATATTATATAATATATTATATTTAAAATATATTAAAATATATAAAATATAAATATATAATATAAAAACAAATATATTTTATATATTTTAATATATTTTAATATATAAAAAATAGGAAATTACCAATGGTTATATTACATATTGATATCTTTTATATATTTTATAGATTATATAGTATTATACATTATACAATATATTTTATGTATTATATAATATATAATACAATTAATAATTATTATAAATAATAATATATAGCATTTTCAGGCAAATTTATCTAATTTGTCAGTTTTGGAAGCCAGGTTTTTATTAGAGAATGTTTTGATACAGTCTACAGTTATTTGTACATATTTTGCACAAATTAATAGGTTTCATCTCAGGTTCACTTTAGAATGATGACTTAAAGATGGAGTTATGTTAATCAGACAGGAGATTTTCATGTAGTTTTTATTAATTTAAACTTGGGGTTTTATGATTTGGCTTAATTTGGGTGAATTGCAGCTTAAAGTTCATTAACATTATCATATTTAATGCTTTGTGTACATGAAACTTCCCATAGGTTAAGGAAAAATTAGTAAAACTTTTGTTCTCTGTATGAAATATGGAGAAATAATTCTTCAGTGGACGTTTTTTTACCTACAATCTCCCTAAATTTCCCCAGCTGCCCTTGAATTTTAGATCTACCTGCTTCAGCTTTCTGAGTACCTGAATTTGGAATGAAGTCAGCAGACAAGAGTTAAAATTTTGAATTAGTTTTGTTAAAAGAATATCCAACACAAATGAAAAATAAATAATTCACAATTTAGTTTTATCCATTTATCTCATTTTCATGTTGGGTTGTATTGACTTTTTAGCAGAAATATTTTGAGAAAAAATACTTTGCACAAACTTCTACATTGTATGATGAAAATTATTTCATAATATTTACAGAAAAAATGCAACTGAATAAAATATAGTAATAGATAATTTTTTCCACATGATTGGAGAGTACTGATAATCCTTTTGTGTTGCTTTATTTCCCAGGTTATACATACGTTCATGTATATAATCGTGTCATTAGAAAAATGACACAATTATACACAACCACTGTGAACTTCCTATCACCTTGTTTTGAAATTCTGTATCATTTTTGTTGCTGTGTTTTGTGTTGTTTTTTTTCTGGTTGGTTGTTATGTTGTTTTCTTTTCTCTTCAAAATTAAAAAATAAAAATCAGGACTAACAGTAAAAAAATAAAAGACACTTAAATTACTGTTTTCACCTAAGCTTGATTACTATGTCACAGCTCATAGGCAAAATATGCTCGAATTAATCATTTCTTCCACGTGTTATATATGAATCATTGCCCCCCAAACAAGAAAGTAAAACACAGCTGTGAACATTTTGATTGTAGAAGTGTTTTTGTTTTTGTTTTACTATTGTATAGTCACTGACTTTTAAGAGTCCACTAGGTGGTGCTAAGTTACCTTTTACAGATCGGCCACTTGGAGGTTCCTTAGTTTACAGACGAAAAGGCCAACCCAGAGAGTTTCCATCTCACTCATGGCAGACTGTGGCTAGAGGCCAAGTCTCCTGATTCCTGTTTTAGTATTCATGTCTCTGAGTTGCATATATAATTCCAAAGGAGTTTTGCACTGAAATTAAAAATCTTAAATGCAACTCAGCATATCTGAATGTGCTGAAGAAAAACTGTCACACGTACTATTTGATGAGTAGCTAAAGGCCGTGGACCACCAAACCCTTATTTAATGAAAACCTCTGCTGCGGTTTAATATTTTAGTTTTACTGTTCTTTACACGATTTTCTTCCATGTGGCAGAAATGTTTTATTACACCACTGGCCTGATTATTTTGGAAGTATTCTGTGAAGTAGATATTTATGACAAGTGTATTTCAATACTAATTTTTCTATGGGCTGGGAGCCACTTGGCTTGCATTTGACTTTGTGGAACCTAAGAACTTTAAGAGTTTTTAAAATTATCTATGCAATAAACTCATGAATACTCAAACAAACCTTCCTACTACTTATTGCATTTAATTTGTTGGAAAGAACTTTTGAATCTTTTGTGGCTTTTTGTTATTTTCCTTTGGATAGGGAAATAGAGAAGATACCATATGTTTTTCTTAGAGGTGCTGGAGATGTAATATTGTACTACAGGAATGCCTGCTGTAAGTTTATATTGCTTTGTCCTCATATTTCATCTGATAATAAAGAATTTGTAAAATGAAAAGAAGAAGGATAAGGACTCTTAACTTTCTTCCTATCTTGGTCCCTTCATTGACCCCAAAGCATTGTATGAAATGACTATTTTATCAATTCTGCATAAAACTCTTTAATGAATGCTAATATCTTACCCATCCTTAAATTATGGTTTAAGTATCTCTCTTTGAGTCCAAATTTGGACCACAAATTTACAGTTTTTGAATTATTTGTTCTATGTAAATCATTTTAGGAAACAACAACAGCTACCATTTTTAGTGCCTGTTACATGAAACTGCTATTGAAAATGCTTTAGAATATTATTTTTAATTTTCTTGAAACCTATAATGGCAGAGCTCAGAGTGTGTTTCTCATTATGCCATGCTGCCTGGTGATTAAGTGTAATACTGATAATGTTAGAATAGTCACGGAGAATAGTTAAATAAATGACTTCATGATGATTGCAGATGAATCCCTTTATATTTAAAGCAATGAAGCACTGGAAGTTATAGCAGTTGCAAATATTTGCATTTTCTAAACAAAATGATAAAGTGGAATGAGGTACATTATTCACATGTTTTTGAGTCTCTGACTTAACACTAGAAAAATGGATTCTCCTGTTTTCCTCAGCATTCAATTTGCTACAGTATAGCACTTCAGGTAGCCTTTGGAAACCCTACTATACTCTTAAGCAAGACTGAAAAAGGCAAATGAGATCTGATGGTTTTGTGAAAATAGCTTCAACCTTATGTCATGGCTTGTGTCTAGATGCCCCTCCCCCCAAAAGCCTCTTGGATGGGGCTTTTCAGAGGTGGCTGGATCTAGAATGGTGATGCTGGATTGATTTACAGTGTGATGCCAGGATCAAGGCAACTAGGATTAAGGGTGCGAGCACTACCTGCCCTAAGTAGCCTGGACAGGATAGAAAGGACAGAAAGAGCTGTGGTCATCCTTGTTGTTTTGTTCCCTTCTGCTTGCCGCAAACTGTTTCTCCTCTGCGATGACTGCCTGCTGTGCCACCCTGCCTTGGAGCCAGCCAGTTATGGACTGAAATCTCTATGCACTGTGAGCTAAATAAAGCTTTTCACCTTTGACTCTGGATGTCAGTTATTTTGTCTCAAGAAAGAAGTAACTAATACAGAATTTGGTACTGGGAGTTAGGTTGTTGCTGTGACTCTACCTGTACATGTAGTTTAAGAGCTTTTGGAACTGACTTGTGGGAACAGTTTGGAATGGTTTGGAGATGTTGGCTGAAAAAGTAGAATTGGAATCCTTTAGGCTGTACTTGATGGGAGATTCTTGTCAGAACTCATAAGACCAGAATGCTGACAGAAAATAATGCTGGTAAGGACCAGGCTCTGGAGGTTTCTGTTGGCAAGAAGAACTGCCTTGTTTGTTGCACTCTAGATGACATGTGCTATAGGTTGGCAGAAAGCTTGTCTGCATGTTGCTCATGTCCAGAGACTGCCTGAGACTGAGATTAAGGGTGATGGACTAGTTAATCTTGCAAAGAAAATTTCAAAGCAGTCTAATGTTGATGCGGAGGCATAGCTATAATTAAAGGCTTTTAGCCAAGTTTATGTTGAGAATCAAGAGCAAAGAGGCCAGGGGAATGATTTAAAATGTTGTGAGTTTGGCCAGAAAGGAAGTTCCAGTAAAGCTGTGGTCTTCTAAGATAAGGGAGATGCTGGTTGCTGAGAAGAGACTGGAGAATAAGAAAGATGGTCTGAAGGCATCACAAGAAGCAGCAAAACTCTACCCTTTGCAGCCACAAAATTGCAAAAGTGAAAGACTGCGTTGAGAGAGAGCTCCAGAGCCCCATGTTCTACTACAGCAGTGCCCTAGGAAAGTGGCTTCTTGGGGTTTGGTTCACAGGCATTGGACCCCTACAAGCAAAAGAAAAGTAAACCTAGCTACTGCTCCAGCTGGCAGCGCAGCTTGGCTTTGTCCCAGTGGCACTGCTTTTATGTGCATGCAGAATTCAGGAGTTGTGGTGTCAGGAATGCTTTTACCAAGATTTCAGAAGGCCAAGACGCCAGGCAGTGTGTCTCTGAGAGAGAGGCATGTAAAGTTGTGAGTGTGAATCCGAAGGTGCTGTGGAGACTCCAGAAGTTTGGAGAAGCCAGGAACATAGATCATCTGAGGAAGCGTGCAAGGAGGGAGCAGGGCAGGCCCAAGAGAGAAGCCATGGGAGCTACAACCACTGGAAGTGCCTTAGGGGCAGAGGCACCCATGTCCTTTGGAGTTCACAACTTGCCACAGATTGCAGGGGATGCTGGAAGTGTAACTGTGGGATTTAGTGTTTACCTGCTGGGTTGTGGACTTACTTTGTCCCCATTCCTTGATATAATCCTGTTTGTAACTTCTGGAATGGAAATATCTGTCTTGTGTCATTGAGTGTTGGAATGTTGGAAGGGTTTAACTCATTTGTATGGGGGCTTGCAGCTAAGTGTTTGCCTCCAATCCCAGAGGAGAGTTTGGATGTGGACTTTTCAGCAGTGCTGAAACTGTTAGGACTTTGGCAACTCTTAGAAATGGACTAAATGTCTTTTGCCTAAAGAAACGTTCATGAATCTTTGGGTCGGACGGGGTGGAATGTTACAGCTTGTGTCTAGGTATTCCCTCAAAGCCTCATGCAGTCTTAGATGGGGGTATTTCAGAGGTGGCTGCATTTAAAATGTATGACCCTGGGATTGAATCGTGGTATGATGGTGGAATTCAGGGCACTAGGATTAAGGGTAAGATTGCTATCTACCCTGTGTAGTCTTTGCTTTGTAGTAACAAAGCAATAAGGATGGCCACAGTTCTTTCTACAGGGTAGGTAGGCATCCTTATTGCTTTGTTACCTTCTGCCTGCTATAAACTGTTTCTTCTCTGAAATGTCTGTCTGCTGTGCCACCCTGACTTGGAGCCAACTGACTGTGGGCTGAAACCTCTACAAACTATAAACCAAATAAACTTTTTCTCCTTTAACTTTGGATGTCAGGTATTTTGTCTCAGCAATGAGAGAAAAGTAACTAAGACACATTAAGCAACCTTTAAGAATATCTCTTGGGGGTCTCAAGCCACATTTTGTGAACCACTGGCTTAGTGTTCACACATGCTGTCCCTACCCTTCAAAAGGATCAGTTTTTTTCTTTTTAATTGACACATAATCATATATATATATTATTGAGATACAGTATGAATATATACCTGTAAAAACGTATAATAATCCCTCAGTATATTTAGTTTTTCTATCTCCTTTACAACTTATCATTTCTTTGTGTTGAAGGTTTTGAAGTTTTCTAGTTCTCCATGAAATTAATGCTTTTTTATAAACTAGAGTCATCCTACTATGCTGTCAGATGCTAAAATTCCTTCTTAATTGTATTTGGTACCTCTATTTCAACAAACTTCTATGCCCAACTCCCTTTAGCCCTTTCTGGTCTCTTCTTTTTTTTCCTATGAGATCAACTTTTTAGGTTCTTCATATAGATGACATTACATGGTACTTTTCTTCCTGTGTTTGGATGATTTCACTGTAATGTCTTCTACTTCCATTTTGCTGGAAATAGTAGTAATTTACTGTTTTTTTTTATGAATAATATATTATGTTTAATACATATATGCATATATATTCTTTTATCCATTCACCAACCAAGCTTGGTTAGTTACATTTGAAAAGTGCTTAGGGAAATATAGGAAAAAAATAAAAATAACATAGAAGACTTGATATCTCTTTGATATATATATATATTTTACCTTTTTTATTTTAAAAAAATAAAAGTACAAAAACATATGAACAAATAGACACCAATTAGCATAAAAAATAGTACAGTCACAACTAATCTACAGACAAGGTGACATGGTCTCAACAGTGGTTATTGCTTTATCCATTGATGTCTTCGAAGTGTAAATATATGAACCCATATACAGACATGCAAATTTAGTCAGACAATTAATCTTCTCAACAACAGAAAAAACACAAAAACCAAAAATCCAAAGACAAAAGACAAAACAGGCAAACAACAACCACAACAACAACAACAACAACAAAAAACCCACCAATAGTTGCTGCTTTGCATATTGATATCTTCGAAGTGTGTGTTCAGGATAACACATACAGACATACAAGATTGATCAAATAACCCGTCATCGATTATTCCTTAGCATTAAGTGATATAATACAATAGTAGAACCATGTTAGCCCTCCTGCTTATATGTATATTCATA
>PVLD010005436.1:93862-112250 GCA_004027595.1 Dinomys branickii | reverse complement strand
AAAAAAAAAAAAAAAAAGTCAAAAGAAAAAAAATATTACTGGAACAACTGTGTGCAGATGTGTAGGCAAACACACTGAACCACAAGCGACCTGTGCAGTGAACACATAATATATGTATGCTGATAAAAATGTCACATGCTCAGAATGCCTCTCAAGATAGGTGCACAAATTAACTGCTTTTATCATATGACAGTGAAGTTGATTTTCTATCCATTGAAGCAGTTAAAGTCTCACAAAGGAAATCTCTAATTGTTTGCCATTACTATCCTTCAACTCTCAAGCTACAAATCAAAGGTGGGTAAAATACCTACTTTTTATGAAAAGTGGACAATGTATCTGATCAATTCAGATGGCAGCATTAAATGACGTAATGGTGAGCAGCCCCAGGATGTTATACCACAAGACTTACCAGGCTGTGAGGTGTCCTAGTAACAAGCACCACAGTAATATTAGTGTTGAATTATAGGGTTGATGTAAATATACAGAATTGTTTTATCTCCCTTTCAGAGGCGAAGGACTAAGTGTTACTACAGGAAAATGATTACCTCTATCTCTTATGTTTTATTGTATTTTGTTCTCTGGCAAACCAAAAACAGGTTGGCAATTGATAGAAACCAATCAGAGACTATTAAACAAGTGAGACAGCTTTGCTATCACCCTGTGGGAGTTTTGCATGGAGAACTTAAGAGTGGAAATGAAAATTTAAGAGTAGAAACCCCGCAAGGCCTGTAGAAAGGCCTGGGCAATGGGAAACTACCAGCACTCTGCTCAGTGTGCTGCAGCTTTGGTTTCGCCTTGTCTGGCCTTCAGCCGCCTGGAAGACAGCACTGTAGATAGTTCCAGGACTTCTGTGTTGGAAAGAGAGGGAGTTTCTGCTTTTTCTCCCTTTCCACTTTCTTTGAGAAGAGCTCTGAGCGGTCAGGGGGCCTGTGGCTGTGGACGGAGGAGGCAGCAGGTTCATCTGGGCCACACTGGCTCCCCAGGACCAAAATGAAGGTCCCACTTCCTGTGTTCTCTTCTCTTTAGTTGATTGGTATGGCGGAAGCAGCTCCTCAGTTTTCAGAGTGCTTCATTATTTTATATGCTTCAGTCAAAATTACTTCTTTCTTTTTACAGCTTGCAAAGTTTCATTTTCAAAAGAATCTCCTTCATAGACCATTACTAGGGATATTAATTCTGAGGAAGAATTTTCTAACTTACACTAAATCTCTCTTCAGTTGATGAAGAGACTATCTTATCTAACAGGGATGCATATAAATAAATAATTACAACTTCCCTGACTTTCTTTTCAGTAGCATACATCTGTATGCAATGATTACCTGGTAAAAACATTTTCATGCACATTAACTAACAATTATTCCTGATTAGAAGAAAAATTCATTTCTGAAACCATGTGCCTAATTAGGAATCTCAGCAATGCTGGTTTTGACTCAACCAATCCAAATCTTTGATCTAAAACTCACCCTGAATGTGCTGCTACTAGAAATAGCACACGCGTTACATCACTTATGACTTCAGCATCATGTGCACAAGTGAACAGATTCCACTGAACAATGAGTGCTCATCTCCCACTTCTGCCTGATGTGTGCATGTGCATGTACATGTCAGTGAAAGAGGGAGATGTGTTTAAAGGGGGAAAAATAGCTTTAGCCACTTTAACTATTATTGAACTCAAACAGAGGAGACAGGAACCCTCCATGGAATTCCCTTTTGTAAGAGCCATAGACATCTCAATACAAGCTAAACTAAATTCACACAAATTATATGTGCTCTTCCAGGTTTCTAGTCCTGGGAGAGCTTCCAGTACTGTATTTAAAGTGAGCTGGATCCCAGGATGCATGAAGATTTCTTTCTTGATCATCATGTTTGACTCATTGGTAAAGGTAGATTACAATAAACCAGGAGATTTTCAACTGAGATAAACGCAAGGGGGCAAAATGTTGCTGACCTACACAGAATATTTTAGTACTCTGGGTATTTTAAGGTATATAAAGGGGACTTCAATTTTGCTGAATTCTTATTTTTTATATTTTATTCCTTGCCTTACAGTAGAATGTAAACTTGCCTGATCAGATATGAAAGCTCAAGTTTGGCAGGCTGAGAATCTAGGCTGTACTATGGCTCAGAAGGGCTGGCCTCGTTTAGAAGAAACATATCATTAGGAGGAAATATGATGTGCCAGGATGTCCTTTCAAGTAAGCAGTATAGACTTGTTTTAGTTACATTTCTGTCATGGCTGAGACAAAGTACCTGACACCCAAAGTTAAAGGGAGAAAGGTTTATTGAGCTCACAGTTTATAGAGGTTTTAGTCCATAATCCGCTCCTCCAAGGCAGGGTGGCACATGGCAGAGGGCAACAGTTCATGGCAGATGGAAGGTAGCAAAGCAAGAAGGACCTTAACATTCTCTTTTCTTTTATCCGTATTACCTAGGGCAGATAGCACGCACGCCCTTAATCCTAGAGTCCTTGATCCTAGCATTGTTCCATCTAAACGCAAGCTGTAAGAAGACCAGACTAAACACGAAATCCTACCTTTTCCTTTAGAGGGAAAGATAATTCTCCCTTCCCACCAACCTGCCTCCCAATTATAGAAGCACTTGATGGGAAGAGTGACAAGCTCAAGCAGGGAAGACAATATAATAGCATATGTTCAAAAACATTTTGGGATTTTATAGATTGTAAAAACATCAAAATTTCACAGTATATCTTGGCTGTCAAAAAGGAGGAAGAGAAGAAGATGTGAAGTTGGAAAGAAGGTTACCATCTGGAAAGGTGCCAATATTTCCTTTGTAATAGACCAGGCTTCACCTACAGCCTCTGTTCTTTTTGGGTACAACATAGAAATATCCTTTTGTTTTGGGTCCTGTCTCTTGTATTTTCATTGTACATCATATGTATAGTACCTTGGGTAGACTTTGTTGCTTACAGGTTCTTTTTCATCTGATACATTATATATTCATTGTATTTCTGAAGGTGTAGAATTCTTTTCAGCTTTGGTTATCATGTTAGTTTTGGTTTTTGATGAAGTGTCTCGTGCTTGACTGTATGAATGAGTAGAGATTCAGATAAACTAGAATGAATCTGGCAGACAAAAGACTGGAGATGGTTCATAAACCTAAGATCTGGCTTATGTGCTAAAAATGAAAAGACTGGAAAAGAGAATTTTATAATACCCAGAAAACTCTGCAATGGGAGGCAATTAGACTAACTTTCAATATTCTGGGTGCTTCAGGATGACCATCTCTAGAAACTACTTGTTTTTTGTTTATTCTAAGACACCCATATTGTCATATTTTAGCTTCAGGGAAATCTCTTACTAGGGATATGATGAGAAAGCGTCATGGAATGGCATAGATGGCAGGGCCTTTTATTTCTTAGTGACGCACAAAATAATGGCACTGATTCCTATCATTGGTATCTTAGATCCAATGGCGTGCGGACTGTCCATTTCACCTCCACATATGAGTGGGCTTTTAAACTATTAATGCTCTTAAGGATGGGAGATGCTGGCAGGTTTAGGTGGAGATCAGTCCTATTGTTGAAGATGTTCAATCACATTTTGGATAAATATGCGTTATAAATGAATTCAAAGGTCAGATTTGGGGTTAAGTGATCTCTTATATGTTTCTCACACTTGATATTATTGAATTTAGATTTAGTTTTTTTTTGTTGAGAAAACAAGAATCATGCAGGTGAAGGGTTTGGTCCGTGTCACATGTCTCATTAGAGGTAGAGAGACTGTGCTAGCATGTCTCCTGTTTCCCACAGCCACACTGCTTTTATTCACTGTTTATTCTTGATTTCTGTTTGCTGTAAGTATAGGAAATGAGTGTTCCAGTATTTTGATAAGACCAATCACTAACATTTACTGAATACATATCATGCGACATATTCTCTATATAGATTATTTCATGGAATCCTTCTGACAATACAGTAAATATTACCACTCTCGATCGCAGGCGAGGACACTGAGGAATAGGAGTAATTTGCCTAAAGTCAGGCAGTTAGGGTGAGTCAGAACTGAGATTCAGACACATACTTTGAAGTAATTTTCATAGATGCTTTCATATTCATCAAGTTTATTGTGGAAACTGTGTGTAGTGATGTGAAAATTAAAACCTGACATAGCCTGAAATTTCTGATTTTAAGATAAATGCATTTTAGGTGTTACATGATGATGTTCTGTATTATTGGCTTCAAAATATCTGGCTAATGGTTTCTGTTCTCTAATGCATTCATGTCCAGACCTAACCTATACTTTTGTTAAATTTTAGAGCTAGCAAATAAACTAAATTATGTATCTTTCTTTTAAAGCAAGAAAATTTGGCTTTATCTTGTGCCAGGTGTATACCTTACCTGCTTCCAATTTTTTCCTATTTAGGAGTAGCTGACAGGTGAGAAAAATTGTAGTTAGCTTCTTTCTTTGTCTTTGTGGTCCTTGACCATTTACAAAGGTGCACCACTCTTCACTCTGGCTGGTCACTTCTGCAGAGCCCTCTGCGGGCGCACTTTGTAACCCTGGGGCAGACCTTATTTCTTAAAAAAGAAAGTTGGTATAGTATTCAGGCAGAAACTTTGGTCACAGCTGTGGTTTTTATCTTTGCCTAGGAAACCGTACTTACTATCTTTTTTAAAAACAAAAAAAGAAAGCGAGAAATAAAATATCCTAGCGTCAAATGATAAGAAAAAATTTAAAACACCCTTTAAGCGTAATTTTGGGTACTTTTCAGACATCATAATATTTAAACTCTCATTACCCTTTTCCTATCCCATCCTGTCCTATCCTTATGCTGGTGATTTGCTACATATGATGTGGTTTTGGCCAAGTCCTCATCTTCTGGCTTTGGTTTCTTCATTTGTAGAATCAAGACCGTTTTTTAACTTGGTGATTCTGTCTTCTTTAACCTGTTGTTATTTTGTGTTTAGCCACTAGGGGGACAAAGAGAGATCTTTCTGTTGAAAGGTTGCGGCCCATTACTGATTCTCAGCGATAGCCTACAAGAACAACCACAGGGAACGCCAATTTTTCTTAATGAGATATTGAATATTTAAAATGCCTTTTTAAAATTGGTATTAAACTGTAGTATGAACTGGGACTTCTTTGTAAAATTTGAGGAAAGCAATTATTACTATTTCTATGACCAGCAAAAGCTTTGTAAGTATAATCACGTATCTTCATGAACATTACCATGTAGGAGATTTCAGTAAGTCCATTAGGAGTTAGGGATGGAGCCTTGTTAGAAAAGTATCACAAACCGCGATGCTTTAAGAATGCATATAAAAGGGCTGGGGGTACAGTTCAGCGGCATAGTGCCTGCCTGGCAAGAGCGAGGTCCTGAGTTGGATCCCTGGTACCAAAAAAAAAAGAATGTATATAAAAACACTGAAAGGACGTTTTGAAAACTTTTAGTGGTTATCAGACAGAGTTCATAATACTTAATCTTAAAAAAAAGCTAAAACAACACAAGTGGAAAAATATCTAGTTGTAGAGTAGAAAAGGAACTCGACATTTTATAACCAAAAAGGGACTGAAATACACAGCAATCCCTAAAGTTAACATTAGCAGCTAACCATTACTGAACACTTGTTAAGTGCCAGGCCATGTGTTAAATGTGTCTTGTTTACATAATTTTGATTCTCTCAATAGCTTCATAACCAATTACTCTTATCATGCCTGTGCATCAGTGGAGAATTAGAGAATTACATTACCAAGCCTTCTCATGCTCCTGGTAGCAGAGTGAAGCTCAGAAGGCAAGGTCTTCTATGTTAGAGTAGGACATGCTCTTACCCCCCAACTCTGTCACTGCCCAGTAGCAGCAACCTCTTCTGTGTAGCATTGGCAAGATTATAAGCTGCTTCATGTTCACTCCTGCTTTGCTTGTGTAACAGTTCTGTTCAGTAAAGGGCATAAATATCATCACCCTTCTTGTGTTTAGCAGCGCCAAGCAAATTCAAAGACATTGAGAGTCTTGAATAAGAATCTATAGTTTGAAGTAGGACAGAATGGGTTTAAAGACAAGAGTGTCTCATTTTAAAGTATAAGAACTAGACTCTGGGGCTGGGGTGTAGGCTGATCAATCTTTTCTTTCATTTTTTATTAGTACGTGTATTGTGATACATAACAAGTACATTCATCAAGGGAGTCAGTGCATAGGCAGATTGCACTTTAATCCTTTTTAGATCCTCTTCCTTTGCATGCTCCGTCCCTGGATTCCCTTCCCATCTTCAGAAGACCTACCATCTTGTTTCCTATCATCTATTTTTATTTTGTTCTTTAAGTTACTGTTAGCTTGACTGGATTATGAGTTTTCTGAAGAGGTGACTGGATTTTGAGGACAGTGACTTCATTGATGTGTTGGCAACTGAATGGGCTATTAGGAGGTAGGGCCTAAGTGGAGTAAGCGGGTCACGGGAACATGACCATGGGGACTGTATCTAGCCCATGGCCCACTCTTCGTGGGCTCTTTCCTTGCTCTCTGCTTCCCAGATGCCCCTTGAGTTCAGCCACTTCCCTCTACTACATGCTTCCACAGTTGTATTTCTGCCTCGGAGCCAGCTGACCACGTACTGAGACCATGTACCTCCAAAAGCACAAGCCACATTAAGTTCCTCCTCCTTTAAGCTTCAAGTGTCAAGTACTTTGTCTTAGGGATGGGGAAAGTTAACCAGTGCAAGGTGGAAATTTCTACTTCCTGAGCTTTTGGTTTTGGAAAATCTTTGCTAGGTCTAGTTGGCTCTAGCTTAAAGGACAGGACCCTAAATTATGATAAAACTTGGAATTCTGTGGTTTTGAACAATAATAATCACTTCATTTCTTGAGTATCTAGTGTGGACCAGGAACCATAGTCAGTATTTTCTATGTTGCCTTACTTGATCCCCTTGAGAACTTCTTAAGATCAACAGTCATCTCATTTTACTGCTGTAGAATAGGCACCTTGGAGAAATTAAATAACTTGTTCATGGTCACCTGCAGAAGGAGGTCAGAGCTGGATCCAGGATCTTACATATGAAATGAACTCAGCATAGTTAATGAGGTCCAAGGTATATTTGATTGAAATGGTTACAGTGACACTTTCTATTCTTAAATATAAATATGACCCAAATTTCAGCTGGTAAGGCAGGAAGGAGGCCTATGGCTTATATGGAGGTGAGGAATTAATGTACGGTGGAAGAATAGGGCAGGTTTCTGTTACTTTACTGTAGTTTTCAAAACATAATGTCTTTTTAGTGAAGAATAAGGGCAGTGCTATGTTACTGTATAAGAAATTGGGGCTGTTATCCCGGAGTGACTGACTGAGTTGTAAATTATGGTGGCTGTGGTTCAAACACTGGCTATAAGAATAATATCCAGTTAGTCTATTAATGTTCCCACCACCCTCAGTAACACTGAGGGGGTCTTCCTGTCTCCTGTCTGACCCTCACAGCTCACCTTTTCATTCCTTAATTTTCGTTTCATTTCTCACTCACTCTAATATGGTATTTTCTTAACATAGAAGAAGAGAAAAACACAGAGCTTGCTTCTGCTCAGTTTTCTTTTGTCCCTTTGGGATGCCGTAGCCAAGCAGAAAGTCCTGACAAGGTAGTATGGCAGTTCAAGATTAGATTGATGATTCTTCTTCTAAGGGTTTAACTTTAAATAATCCAGGCACAAATAAAATTGGTCTGAGCAGTGGTTTGGTGTTATATACTCCTATATGGTTTGTGTTTGCTGTTGGTATTTTTTTAATCTAAGACAGTTTGTCCACGAGGGTTTTACATAAGGGAATACAAGTTTTAGTGTACTTAAATAATAATAGTTTTTGTTTGTACATTTGTTTACAATTGTATATAGCCTCCATCTAAGTTTTATCAAAAGTATCATTTTTCACTGAACACTAGCAAGTTCTCAAAGTGTGGCTGTGTGTGTGTGTGTGTGTGTGTGTGTGTGTGTGTATGTGTGTGTGGTTAGGCCCATGTCACACACCCTCCTTTGTTCCTGCTCTCAGCGTTTCCCATAAAGTTCTGCATGAAGCAAGTGATTGGTGAAACTTGAACTATATGGTGAAGTATTACAGGAATACATTTCACAATAACATTTAAGTTTGAGTCCTTCTTTCCTTTCTACTTTCTGCTCTTTCCCCACCCATGGCTTGGAACTCTTAGGCTATCAACAAGGAACAAAAGAAAGGAAAGAAGGAAGGAAGAAAATGATTATGTGATTATGATGTATTGGTGAAAAGCAGTTATGATGTGTCTTGCTAAATCATTTTTGGGCACGTATCTTATTTTCCTAGCATTCATATGGCCCATGATTACAAACACACAGAGTTCTTGAAGATTGATTAAATATTAAAAGTACAGCACTCTTTTGCATTTCTAAATGAAAATCAGTAGAACAAGCTATTAAAAATGGCAAGAGAGTACATAGCTTATTGGATGAAACATTTAAATTCAGAAAATTCTGGTGCAAGTTTTTATGGTAGAAACAGTATGAGAAATATTACTTAGTTCACACCTCCTTTAGCTCTGTCCACACGTTGCTGCCTCTGTGGGGTGTGTATGTGTGTGTGAGTGTGTGTGTGTGTTTCTGTGTGATTTTGTGATAAGCTGAACTCTTCACAGCGTGGTCCTCTTCTGACTTTGAAGTGAAAACTGTTGTTGTTGAGTGGAACACAGGTTGGTAGTTGCTCTGTTGGGCCTGGCATGCTACCTAAATCTGTCATGTTTATTTCTTGCTGCCTGATGAGTCCATTTTCCTGCGTGTCTGTTGTGTGGCCTTGAATATAGACTGGGTGGGATAACTTTGGGGCCTTAATACCTGAACATGAAGTTTTGTGATACAGGTCACCCATTGTATGGTTTGCCCTCTTGGATTTGAAACTGATTCAAAGATGCTGATGAATTTTAGAGGCTGGTCTCCTGGGATGTGGCAGCTTGTCATGATGCCATCCGTTTAGACTAGTGATTGCACTGAATTCTCATGAAGCAGATGGCTACTAACCACAATATTAATATTATTTTGCTTTGTAAAATTAGGGAAAAATAATTTTCACAGTTGCAAGGGAAAATCTCGTTCGGATTTTATAAAGAATGATGGGCTACAGAAATAACATGCTGTCAGGACCTGTTTATATGCTTTCATTATCAGTGACAAATTGTGATATTAATTCTATAGCAAATTTGTGCTTGGGATTTTAGTATTTTTCTCAGCCATTTCTTTTCTCTGTATAGCTAGATGTGGAATAAAATGCTATGAATTTTACCTTGGAGAGATCGACAGCTGGATTTAAATGTTGCCTCAGTAATTTGCTTAGAGATGCCATTGTTTATAAATTTGAAGTGAGGATGTTCTTTGACAGGTTTTGGATTGAAATCGAGGCTTGTGGCAATTACTTAGCTGATCCAGGTAGGAGAAACACTTGTGCCTGGATTCCCCCATGATGTAATCAAAACAAGAGACATTTATTTTTGTTTATTTTTGTTTGAATTAACCAGGTAATTACCTCAGTGCATTGCTTGGCTTTGCTGATGACATTCTGGGTTATGGAGGGTGGGCAAGATTATGGGGCCAGGCAAGTTCATGTTGATGGCAGCCATAGGGTGCCAGTCTATTTTGTTTTGATCAGTGTCCTGGACCTTCTATGATGCTATTTTCAGGATAACTCCCAAACAAAGGTAATTTGGAAAGGCCTCGCAGTAGGACAGAAGGGAATTTAGCATGACTTTGCCTCAAGCACAAGAGGCCTAGAGTTTGAAGAATAGGGTTGAAGTAGAAACTGGCAGTGGTGTGCAGCTCTTTCCCGCTTATCTTTCAAGCAGTCTGAAGCCCAGCATAGGCATATGTGATCGTTATCAGTCATTCTTTGAATAAGCCAGATGTTTGGAAATAATTTCTCTTCTGTTTGGTCTTTTGACTTTTTTACTCTTGTGAAATCATTGAAACATAATGCAAGGAAAGAGGAAGGAAATCAGCTATATTTTGGATGCAGTCAATTAATAAGAGAGACAGAAAACTCTAAAATTATAGGAGATAGTTAATGAATCAGACAAGAATGAAACCACATCTTTTTACAAGAAGAATTAGAAAGAAGATTTAGTAAAGGATTTAAGTCTCATTTCACTTAAAGTTTCATTCTGGGCTCTTCATAATTCAGTCTCAAATCCAAAACAAGGAAAACAAGGACTTAGTATCCGAACAACTGTTTCTTAACAAACCACCGTTAATTATATGCGACATTAGTTTTTGACCACTTAGCGGTTTTACAGCAATAAATTAGAAGGACAGGAGGGTGACATGGAGTTAGATGGAAGCCTACTGACAGCGGAAGTGACAGCTGACCTTGAGTGAAGAAAGAACAACTATCACAGAAAAGCAGACACTGAGGGTATTACAGCATGATGAAGCTTCACAATGATGGTCGAAATTCAAGAAAAGTTATGTTTTCTTTCCCTTAGAAACTAGCACAACCTTAAGTATCCCTTATCTAAAAATGCTTGCCATTAGAAGTGCTTCATATTTTGAAGTTTTAAAGAATTTTAAAATGTTTGCATATACATAAAATGTCTTGGGGATGGGACCCCAGTCTAAACACAAAATTCATTTATGTTTCATATACACCTTATAGTTTGAGGGTAATTTTATGCAGCACTTTTAGTGCACCTGCATTTTGATTGTGACCCATCACATGAAGTCAATTGTGGGATTTTCCACATATCATCCTGATGGTGCTCAAAATGTTTTGGAGTTTGGAGCACTTTAGATTTTGGATTTGCAGATCAGAATGCTCAACATGTAATGATTTATTTAGGAAGTTAGCAAATGAGTTGATGATAAAGTTTGGCATATGCATAGGTATGCTTTAGTAATTTGGAAAATTTGTTTGCGTGGAATAGTTGATTAGCAGTGATGTGGATGATTAGGTGTCTTTGCATTTGAGTTGGGTCATATCAAATGAATCACCCAAGCAATGCCAGGGTAGGTCAAATATCTAAAATTACTCATCTGGAGATGTATTCCTTTGGATCTTCACTTTACAAATTTCATGTTAAAATTAAAAACCTTGTTGGTAAAATAACTCTATTTTATTAACTCTGGTAATCCATGGGTGTGAATTTATTAGATTACTCTGGCAGCTAGATACTGTGAGAATTCTGTACAGAATGAGCACTTACGAATTTCTTGAGGTATTAACTCTCTCAAGGCTGTGGATACTGAAGAAAGGGTGTTGAAAACAACTTCACTCAGCTTCTTTCAGTTCTATAAAACACTTGTCCAACTTTTGTTTCTACTTTCCTGGAGAATAGAAATGCTCAAAGCCTGATGCTCTGTTAACTTTCACCCATAATGCTAGCAGTAGATGACTACATAGTTGGTCTCTCTTTTTGACTGTATGTCAAATTTAAGTTGTAAGATAAAACATACAATTAAGCAACATTTAGTTTTCTGGGTAGAGGACTAAAGAATGGCTGGCAATGCTGTATGCCGTAGCTCAGAAAATGATAAGTGATCTGATTTCAGTTCATATACCTACCTAGACCACTGTACTTCTAAGTCATGACAGGAGAAGACATCAAGGCAGGAGCCAGGGTGAAGGGAGAAGCTTCGGCTGCAGCAGAGGTGGAAATGAAATGAAACAGTGGTCAGGAGATTAGTTTCTTTGGAGAGAGTGCCAATGGTAAGCTCTATCAACTTCAGGTCCAAGTAGAAAATCTTTTTATAGGTCTGCATAGTTGCCGGGCAATCATCCCTCTTGGTTTTCCTGGGATAGTTCCAGAATAAATGTCTGCTGTAGTGATTTTATTATTCATAATGCCTTATTTTACTGTCAGAAGTGTTGCAGCTTAAACAATAAATAATTACATGATCACTCTACTTCATTTGATTGAAACAGAAGACAATATATGAAGTCCATTTTGGATCTGGTCACTTATAGGTAAGCTCTCTTACAGCCTCTTATTTCCTTGCAAGTGAAATAATAAAAACATACCTGACAGTCCTAAGTCTAGATTCCTACCTAGTAACGAAATAACATCAAACCCTACAGCCACTCCAACTTTCTCCCCGACTGCCTTTGTACTTTATGGAGCCGTCTATGTTCACTGTGGAGTTGATAATAACAAGGCAAAGACTAGCATTTCGAGTGAGAAATGTAGAAACAAATAATGCTACACAGCTGAGTTTATGTGTGATAGTGGATCAGCTAGGAGCAGGAGGGTGAGAAGCGAAGTCAGAAAGTGCTGTCGAGAGAAAGGTTACTATTCCCAAGCTCTCAGCTGGCCTTGTCCAGGCTGAGCACCAGTCTCCACCTGTGGCCACACTGCATCACCGGCTGGGGAGATGATCCGAACGATTTTATCATCCTTCGGTGGTCACTGACACTGACTGCAGCAGACGGTAAATTTTTACACTCTTTATGAATGAGTCTGGAAAGCAGTTTCAGAGTTTTTCAAAGTGACTTTTGGGGGTGATAGTCATTATGCCAGGGATATATTCTTACAAACATAAGAACCTGAAGGCCTATCTCTCAACAGTCACGCAGACTTGCTTTTACGATGTTTCTGGTGTTAAAAAGTCCCTCCTTATGAACTTTATTTGCACTCTCTTATGTAACAGTGCGTTCTCTCACCGTGAGCCTTTGGAGTGCTGTATAGTAGTCTTCCCTTCAGGAAGACAGTGAAGAAGTTTCTGAGTCTATCACTCTTACGAATTTCACCGGATCTTCTTGCATTTTTAGCATTTGTCCAATGCTTTACTTATCTAGATTCTCTTTTTTCGTCCTTACCTTGAAAATGCTTCTGGCGAAGAGTGAAAAGATTGAACACAGTAACAAGCAGCTAGTGGAAGCGTGACAAGTGTAAGGCAGACACATGTATTATGGCTAATGTGAGAAACAAGAATTTAGCATCAGGGAGTGGCGCAGAGGTGCTATGGTTTGAATATGTTTTGTCCTCTCCAAACTCACATTGTAGTTTAGTCCTTGTTGTGAGGTATTAAGAGGTAGAAACTTAATTACAGTGTAGTGTTTACACATGGTTCCAGTAGGCAATGAATGGCATTAGATAAGGCCATCAGGTGGAACCATCATGACAATACTGGCAGCTTTATAAGAAGAGAAAATCACGCATGTTCTCTTGCCATGTGACATTCTGCGTTGCTTTGAGACTCTGCCAGCAAGAAGACTGCAGACCCACGGACCTCCAGAACAATGACCCCAGATAAACTTCATTTCTTTAAAACTTACCCAGGCTGTGGAATTGTGCTACTAGCAACTGAAAATGGAGAAGAGAGAAGTGACTCAGTCCTCAGCACTGCCGATACTATGTAACAGGCATGAAGAGCACGGTGGGTGAACTCCTGGGCCACAGATTCCCACAGCAAGGGGGAAAACTTGCTGAAGAAGTGCTATGCTTGCAGAGACTTCTAAAGATGTGCATAGTGTGGGATAGCTTTGACTCTGGACTCTGAGAGTCCTGGCTGACAAGACCAGCACAACATACCCATGTAACACTGGCACTCTTCCTCTAAAGCACAGCGGCTGGTGTGAATTTCCAGTTCTCTGCACCAAAACAATTGCTGAAGGAGTACGAAACAATGATGACCCAAATCCTAGGTGTCTACAGGGTCCTATCCACTGGGCTTGCAACAATTGTCTCCTCTTGATGCTAAGTGCTACAAAAACAAGAGAAACCAACTTCTTGTTCTCTTTCACTGCAGCTGTCCTTAGATGTGCTTGGCCCTGAGAAAAGACTATTATCCCCTCTACAGCTAAAGACCCTGTGACTGGGGTGGCCAAAAATCCCACCTGGTTGTCCTAAATTTCACACAGCTTGAGCACTGATTATTCAAGTATATCAGAGCCTTGAAGTTTCCAGTACCGATATTGAATACAGTAGTCTTCACTGAGTGTATCTAAGACTGTGCTGAGGATAATGGACCTAGGAGACATATTCCTGCCTTCAGGGAACTTGTGATCTAGTTGAGATATGAAACATTAGTGTGCTTTCGAGTAGGACACCGCTGGATGTCGCTGCCATCAGGGTTTGTCCCTCCACCCGTTCTTCATGCGTGTTCTGAGGGTGCCCATGGTGCCTCCTTACTTGCCTCATTTGCCTTCCTAGGAACGTAGCACCGCACAAGCAGCTCCTTGCCTTGTCTGTCTGTGGTAGATTGTTAACAAGCATTTGTCATGTTAATGACTCTGCAGCTTATTCTTGCCTGAATGAAGAACTTCTTTTCTACACGTCTTGTGATTTGTCCTGCCCTATATGATGTCATTTTTGTTCCTGAAATTATTGCTCGAGAGCTATTTCCATCACCTGGCTTTAGTTGTACTCTTAAAAACTTCTCTCTGCCCTACTTTTTAAAAACTGAGGCTATGTCTATAAGGTGCCTAATGGAGTGTCTAGGCCCTAGGATATGACCAATGAGAGTTACTTCAACCTATTAACAAGCTTTCGCTCTCCTGCTATGCAGTTCTGAAACATTCTTCTTAACCGTGTGTCATGTTCAAGTCCATTCCATTGTGTGCATTTATTCTGACATTAGGAAAGATGAAAACTAAACCAAGAAAGCTCTAAGAGGGGGGTCATCTCTCTCTCTGGGGACAGAAACACATGCTCAATACACTCAGCAGAGAGAAAGCAAGAGTAAAAACAATAAACATCCTGAGTATTCTCTCCATTAAGTAGGTAAAAATATTCTCCTGTTCTCACAGCTTTGTATTTGAGGCTTCGTGTTTTATTTATAATATAAATTCTGTGCTCTTTTCAGTACGCGCTGCTTCACTGTCCTGAGCAATGGTTACAAAAGATGATTTTTCACTCCGCGTGTAATGTGTGCCTGATACGCAGCGGCAAGCTTGCTTTCAGTTAACTCGCTCATGCTTTCAGAGCTCCAACCCACACCAGTATTTTAAACCTTGAAAACCTTAGCTTTATACGTGGTGTTGCTTATTTATATAGTCCCTATGAATACTCTTCCAGCACAGGGTAACTTTCAGTCATTTGTTTGCACTTAATTTTATAAAAATGCATCATGGCTTGTTGGACTCCATGACCCTAATTTCAAATACAGGTTTTCTTGTCATGAACTGATGTTTTTTTTCTCTTGGAAGATGCATAGCATTGTATCAGTTATCTCAAAGGAGTCCTTTGCTATTACCTAAGAAAATAATAAACATAAGTGAGTGATTTGTTACAAGACTACAATCATAATGGAGAAACACATGTCTCATGAGATTTCTGGTGACTCAGGCCCGGCTGCACACTGACTTTCATCCTGACTGGTGGATAGCTCAGGCTCCTGGATGGTGGAGCCTGAGGGCCACCTTCCCCTCTCTATCATCAGCTCTAGCTTTCTGACTTTTCATGCTAAAGAAAGACTTCAAAATCGAGATCGCTTGGTGGACCCCATGGGTAGTACGGTTGCTAACACTGACATTTGGTACACAGCGCCACTGGTCCTTCCAGCTGTGACTTTTGCAGAAGACACCGCAAAAGTACTAATCTTGATTTCACTTAGTACTAGCTCCAAGTGAAATGATCTCTTTGAATGTCACTAGAAAATGGAAATAATTCTGACTGAAAAACAAAATTAATCTGAGGAAGCAATGATGAAGGTATGTGATATATTTTATGCTCAACTTTGACCTTGTACTCCAAGATTAACAGTGGCTAACAAAAAAATATCAGATTTTCTTTCTTTCTTTTACGTAGAGAATTGCTTTATCTGTATTTGTGTGGGCTGGCAGTAAAACCCATTGCACAGGAAGATGAAATACTAGTAGATATTCCTCAAGAATGGCTCAGAAAATTTACCCCCTTCAGACCTTATCTCTTATTTAGAAGGTGCAACCAGTCTCCGAACTTCTGGCTCTGCCAGCCCTGTGTAGTGTCTGAGGCTCCTTAGACATCCATTATTTTATATAACCAGCATCTTCTACTGTCTGTTCTAGATGGACAACTAACCACTTCACTGAACTTTTACCTAGGTCTGATAAAGAGAAAAAAGCTTTTGTAACTTGGACCTCTGGATATTACAAACCTCTGTCTAAGACAGTCATGATATGCTTTTTAACATTGAATCTTTTTTTTTTTTTACTATGTTCTATTTATGTGAAGTAAGCAGTGTAAATTCTAAGAGAAATTGACACAGAAGAAAAATAAGGACTATCTGTGTTTTGAGCTTCATAACTGCCTGCAATAAATAATGACACATTTAATAAGACAAGTTAGAATGAAGAGGCAGGGAACAAAAAAAGTCTGTATCTTCTTCCCATGTAATTCTTTTCCATATCCAAGAAATAGACTTGAGTATAGAAGAGAATTTATGAATCCCGTTGGAGGCTATTGCATTTAATGCAGTGTCTGTATGGGTGACCAGTTGGCACGGCACTGACAGATGGACTCACACTACCAGGTCTGGTGGTTCAAATGGAGTTCACTTTGGCAGTGACTGAAAGTCTTTATGATCCAGTGATTGTTCAGCGACCTAGATGAAATGAATCGGTCTCTTTCCCAGCGAATAGCTGTCCATGTCACAAGACGAGGATGTAATTGGTACTAATTGTCTCTCTGGTTGATAGTCTCAGCAACAGGGTTAAAGAGGTCTTAAGGAAAGGTGACAAAGTGCTTTGTCTTTTCATATCATTGCTCATTTACTGAGCTCATTGAATCAGGTCATCCCCGTGGCTCAGCAGAGAGGGGGAGACCAGGCACTGTAGCAGCTTGAGTTAAACCAAACCTACCTTAACAGATGCGTCTTCAGTTCTCTTGATTATCTCTGATCAAGCCCTTATACATGCCACATTTAGTCCTGTGCTTCCACCTATTGTGGTGGTGGTGGGGGGAAGCAATAGTAGAAAAGAAAAATAAATTCTTAAAATGATAAATGTGTCTTTTCATTTAGAGAAAGGTCTGAACTCAAAGATTCATACAGTTACTGCCACAATTGCTTTATAATTATATCCTGTTGTTAGAGAGTTGACTTAAAAATCAGTTGACTTTCCAATACTTGCCTTTCATGACCCATACTTTTTTTTTGTTTTTAGAAAACCATTTTTATCCACATCAAATGAAGTCCAGAAGAAAGTTTTGGCAAGAACTAATGTGACAAGGTCTGCCTTTGCTAAATGGATATAAAGTATAGTTAAATACTAAAAAAGTTTGATATTAAAGTCCATATGGGAATTATTAATAATTATTATTATTAACTCAATTAATAATGATAATGTGCTATGTACAATAATTATGAAAGAGGCTCTTTTGCAATAAAATAGACTAAAACTGGAAATTAAATGAGATCAATGCAACCCAACCAGACAGTGGCCCCAAACAAATTGCTACATGAGGGAATTTGGTATGCATTAATTATGGTATTTGAATCTATAAGCCATTCATATAATTAGGCATTCAAGAATAGAACGTGAAATTAGATTTTTCCCTTGTACTATATACAAAGACAAGCTATGGATTAAACAAACATCTAAACATAAAGACTCCCCGCAGCTGCTCTGCTGTGGGTCCCGCGGCTGCTCTGCTGTGGGCCCCACGGCTGCTCCGCTGTGGGCCCCGCGGCTGCTCCGCAGTGGGCCCCGCGGCTCCTCTGTTGTGGGCCCCGCGGATGATCTGCAGTGGGCCCCGCGGCTGCTCCACTGTGGGCCCCGCGGCTGCTCCGCAGTGGGCCCCGCGGATGATCCACAGTGGGCCCCGCAGCTGTGCCGCTGTGGGCCCCGCGGCTGCTCCTCTGCTGCTCCGCAGTGGGCCTGGTGGCTGCTTCACTGAGGGCCCCGCTCAGGGCACCTCATGGTCTGGACCCGCCCCCACCCATAGCACGACGACAGGGTGGAGCCAGGCAGTCCGCTATGAGCATATGTGCTTTCCCACCTCCGGCCATGGCAGTTTGTATACACCCATGTATGTTATAGTATAGTCTGAGGCAGCTATATCTCTTCCCAAGGCGAGAGTCCAAGGATATAGATAAACCCAGGAGTACAGTTATTATCACAGGGAAGATGACTGATTGAGTGGTAGGGCAACGGAGATGAGGGAGGAGAAAAACTAAATGATCAAATGGGCCATCATCTGTGTAACTGAGTAACAAAGGTGAAGGTAACATTATGTAGGACAGCATCCAGAGCTAATTCCCTTCTATGTTCTCTATAATTCTGTATTTCCTCAGTCGTTTTTGTATTAACAGAAGTGAAGATAATTTTATATTATACAGTATCCAGTGCAAATTCCCTACTATCTTCTCTATAATTTGGTATTTCCTTTAATGTTTTTGTGTTAACTAATGTGAAGATAACTATGTAATACAACATCCAGTTCTAATTCCCTACTATATTCTGTATAACTTTGTATTTTCTGTATTGTTTATGGCTTTTCTGGTTCATATGTCTCCATTCTTTT
>PVLD010005436.1:0-93762 GCA_004027595.1 Dinomys branickii | reverse complement strand
AAAAAAAAAATAAACATAAAGACTACAGAATTTTTGAAGAGAAAGTTTATAAGCTTGGAAAAATATTCTTCAGTAAGATGCAGAAATCAGTGTCCCACACAAAAGTACCACAGGAAGATTTGATTACATTAAAATTGTAAGTTCTGTAAAAGACAGAAAATATTAGTTAAAATCAAATAACTAATGTAGAAATACTTGTAGCATCTATGGAATGCATCTAATATTTTGAGAATTCTTCCAGTACAGTAAGAAAAAATGTAACCATTTAATAGAAAGTGACAAGCATACGAGTAAGCAATTCAGGGATGAAATATTAGCACAACTGAGAAACAGAAAAAATTTGCCCAGTGTAAGTACTAATTAAAGGAATCAAAATTAAAACAGGCTATCAGAGTGGGATAACAAAAAATATTGAAACCTTCTGTGCTGCACTGTATGGGGCTCATCTCTGGTAAGAAAATGACCTTGTCATCTCCTGCACTATTAAAGTGAATTTGTAAGATCTTTGGAGGTTACTTTGGTAAGAACTATTAAAATTTTAAATGCACATTTCCTATAACCTAGAAATATCATTTTAAGGAATCTGATAGCTCGCACTCAAGTGCATACATTTATGCCCCCCACAAACATGAATGTCCATTAATAATAAAGTGGTAAAATAAATCACACCGTATCTTTCCTACAGGCTCCATACAACATTGGAATGGATGACCTGGAGTTATGCATAATAATGCGAAAAATATGGGTGCTATAGTACTGAGTGTCAAAATGTGTAATGAGCTGGGTGTGGTGGTGCACACCTGCATTTCCAGTACTTGGGAGACAGGCAGGAGGATCATCAGAAGTTCGAGGCCACCCTGCACTACATAGTGAGTTCAAGGCCAACCTGCACTACATAGTGAGCTCCTATCTCAAAAATAGCAACAGAAAAAAAATGTATAATGTGATGACAGTTCTTTAATATCTCTGTGTGTTTGTGTTTATTGCTTTATAACTTTAGGAAAATTTTGAGGAGTAAATGAACCTGACTGATAAAAGCTAAAAACTGAAACTAGTCAAAAGGGTAAGTGAGTTGGATTAAAAGGCAGTTACCTAAAACTTACTTAAAAATAACTTTTGTTTAAAAGGGTGGAAATAGGGATTCTTCTCTAGACTTGCAATTTGAGGCTTTCCTGTGTTTGTGCTGACTCAGTGATGAGTCATGTATTCTCTTATTAACACCCATTTTTCCAATAAGTCTAAAGCGGGAATGATTGATCAGTAAGGTACAGGCTGCTCACGGAAGGAGCAATGCCGATCTCACAATGGTGAGTTCCTAGAGCAACAACATGATTTTGCTGTAAGTCCCATACTGGGCTATTTGCAAAAGGCAAGCGTGACCACATGAAGGGAGAGTGTGACCCTTTAGTGTCTGTTGGGAGAGTTTTCCTTCCTGCTGCTGATGTTTAAATTCAGAACAACTTGCCCTTGTTCTTCTTCTTGTTATCCCTCATTCCCTACCGTAAAATAACTGTCAATGAATAGCAACCTGATGGATTGACTGTCAATTGGAAAAATTTTTTAATTCACTATTTTAATAATTTGTGAAGGTTTTGAGTAGGATGGCATCATTTTTTCTCATGCTTCTATAGATTCACATTTCTTCTGTAAATAAGTTTAATAAGTCATGTCATCAAAGTAGAATTTGAACCAAGTGGAAAATTTCTGGCTTTTCAAACAAAGAAATGTGGCAAAATTTCCAATTATTAAAGTACAAACTTCTCCTCTATACTTATGTTTTTATAACAGCATGAAAATTTGCCTTCTAAGTCCTTAGAATAAGGGATTATTGTGTAAAGTACAAAATTACTTTAAAATCCTTTTCCTATTCTGATTCTTCTTTCTGTCTTTTGTGTAATATTTTCCTCAGCTTAGGTCTTTGGAATAGATTTGTTCTTTGTTTTTATGCTGCATACACCAAACCATACATTTATACTTCCATATTTAAATATTTTTTAACATGATGTGTATCTTAACTTATAGAGATGATGTAGAAATGACTCCACATAGATGATATTTCTTTTCCAGATTGTATGTGAACTTCTCTTCCGTGTATATCACATTTTGCTGTTGTCATTTCTTCTGAGAAACACTTTTGTCCTTATAGGAAAATCATAAGTAAAATCTTAATCTAAGGATTCCATGACAGTGAGTGAATACGGCACCTGCCCAACACTAAGTCCACAATAAAATTTAGAGGGAAGGAACTGTGGAAACCAATTCCCCCAGTATGCTGCTTTTGACTTGCCAACCTGTCATTCAATATCCATTTATAGTTTAATTCTTTAGCACCTCCTGGACTTCACAAAACAAAATGAAACATTTCCATTTGGCCTTTGCTACGAAGCTAGTACCATTCCTCTTAATTTGAAAGGGAAGGAGAACTGCTGAAGGACAGTGACTACCCAGTGTCAGGACAGGACTTGGCTGGGTTTACCTAATATTTAGGAAGAAATTTAAAAAAAAAGTGATCCTCACATCGGCAATACTTTTCATCTTCTGGGGGCAGGGGAAGAGGAGGCAGAAACATACAAATCTAAAAAAAGTGGAATTTATAAAAAGGTTTATTTCAAAATACATTGCCACACAAATGGATATTTGTATAAGAACGTTATTTTATACACTGGAGTGCAAATTAGCCACTTACAAAGGAACACTTTGGGGATGAGTTCAAGAAATTTAGTAGCAGTAACTCAGATTCTAGGCAGGAAGGTCCTTGCTGGCCATTGCAGAAGTAGGAAATTTTATCTTTTGGCCTAGAAATCATGAGGCAGAAGGCTGGGAGAAACATAAAATTGTTGCAATACCAATAAAGTGATGCTAATGAGTGAACCTGAGATAAAATGATTTACGTATGGTTTAGTGATGAAATGATGCAGATATTATTTTAAACGAAGAGCACTATGATACATTAAGTTTGTGGCAGCCTTTAGACCTAACTAAGGTGATGTACATGCAGAACTGCTTGGTGACAAGTGGAGACCGCACTAAGCCAGTTGTAGGGTCGCCAGTGAGACTCACCAATGCCAAGGGAGGGCCTTGTGCCTGCTGACGGGCTTATATGTTTCCCATGAGGCCTACATTCCTGTTGCTTACCAGTTAGTTTCCTCTTGTTTCCATGTTTATTGGGCAGGACGTTATCTGTCAGTTTCACTTAGAACTTGTATTTTTAATGAGTTGACATTGGATTAAAAATTAAGAAAATATCTTATTGACAGGTATCAGTAATGATAAAGAGGCCTGAGTCTGAAACTCCTTAAGCAAACAGGAATTGGAGGCCGGTGATAGGTTACACATGAAATGCTAGTTATGTAGAACTGTAAGCTTGAATTCTAGCCTTAGACTTTGATATAATTAATTTGCTGAATAGTGGCAGTTTGAATGTGATAATTCAAGTATGCTTGATCACTCTTTTCACAAATAGGTAGAACTTTATAGGGAAAAACACCTTTCTCTTTTGCAAAAAGAATCTTTGCAAATGTATATATGAATTAAAAGCACGTGTAAATACAGAAAAGCCTTTTTTCAGTTAATGAAACATCAGTATAAATTTTCTGAGAAGAAAGGAAATAAATTCCTCAGGCAATCTGATAACATTTAGGTAGAAACAATTAAGTTTATTCCCAAGTTCCACAGGATCTGTTCAAAATTAAAACAAACTTTTGTGTTTTGTAAAAGTTGAGGTCACTGTGTTTGCTTTCCAGTGCTGTGACAAAATATCTGAGAAATTCAAGTTAAACTCATGATTTCAGAGGTTTTGGTCCACATTCCTGGACTCCAAAGTTTCTGGGTTGTAGGAGAGGCAGGGCTTCACAGAAGAGGCATGAGGTAGAGAAAGGTGCTAGCCTCAGGGAAGCCAGGAGCAGAGACTGATCCCGCAGAGGAAGGGGCCAGGGTAAGATGTAGCCCCAAGGTCACACTCCCATGGCCTAGTCCCTTCAGACAGGTTCCACTTCTGCACCTACCATCACCTCCCAACACTGACATTGGTTATGAATCTTGTCAACAGATGGACCCACTGATGAAGATAGAACCCTCCCGCATGGTCCAGTGTCACCTTCCAAAAGCCCTGCAGCCTAACTTTGCTGCGCTGTGGTCCAAACCTTCAGTGTGTGAGCCGTTGAGAGGGTCAGTCCAGATCCAAAACATAACAGTCACTGTTAACGGTGCTTGGTTTTTATTTTCCATGGCTTGAAGTAGAAGGGCCTGAACACATCCTTAGGTAGATTTCTATTAGGTTGGCTTTTCTAGAAAATTAAAATCTTTAGAAAGAAAAAATATAAAATGTTTTTCTTTTATGCAGCTTTAATTCATAACGTCATAATTTGTAAGTAGCTATTCACCTGTTGAAGAACAGGTAAAAGGGTTGTGTCCATACAATTAACATTACTCAGTGATAGGAATGAGGTATCAAGCCATGAAAAGACATAGAGCAAAGCTTACTGCGTGTTGCTAAGTGAAAGAGGTCAGTGTGAAAAGGCTACGCACTGATCACTGCCATGTGATGTTGTGGAGAAGAGGCAACTGCAGCCTGAAAAGATCAGTGGTTTTCAAGCACTGGGAATGTGGTGAGGGAGCAGGATGCATAGAGGAAGTGGAGGAAATATTTAGGACAGTGACCTATTCTGTATGATTCTGTAATACTAGGGACATGGCTTGATGCATTTAGCACAATGTGTAGAATATACAATACACAGAATGAATCCTAATGTAAACTGTGCAATTTAATCAGGAGTCATCTATCAAAATTGGCTCATCAATTGTAACAAGTATACAATATATATCCAAGATGTTAATAACAGGGGGAAAAAGATGTGTGTGTGTGTGTGTGTGTGTGTGTGTGTGTGTGTGTAATATTCATGAGAACTCTGTATTTTATATGTACTTCATTTATAAACCTATATAGGTAAGAGAAGATTTCTTACCCATTTCCTAGTTCATAGCAGAGATCCCTATGATAATAGTCCTATTAATAAAGACATACACATTTATTTTGTTTTACATGGAACAGAAACCTTCTGAAATTAAGACCCAAAGAAGCAGGGAGAACTCTTTGTTATGTAGGTGTTTTTGAGACAGCGTGTCATTATGTAGTCAAGGTGGGTATTCATCTGCTGATTCTCCTATCCTGGCCTCCACATGCTTGGACTATAGGCCTGAGTCACTGCATCCTGTAGAACTATCCCTTTTAATGACAAATCATGTAGAAGTATGGCTGAAGAACAAAATGGATGTCCTCATGCTAGTAAACGGGGGATAGGGTGACTTAGCAAGGCCTGTTTGTTCGGATTCTTTCCCCTGTCCATATAGGACATGTCTTTCCTCTGGGTATGAGGTGGAAACAGCTTGAATGAGGGTTTTGTATCCTACCTCAGAGGAAGGCAGGGACTTCTTTTGTGGCTTGATTCAGGAAAGGAGAGGAAGAAAGAGAGACCTTCCTGTTTCGGCCGCTAATGTGCCAAATTTTATGATAGCATGTTCTGAACCTAAAAAAAAGGCATGAAAATAATATATTACTTTTAAAAGCTTTCTCTCAGCAAAGTTAGGGTTTTAAACAGAAACTTTCAACTCACAAGTGTAAGGCTGGTTCAGGGGATGGTTATATACATTCAACTGAAAAAGGGAGACAACACTGCTTCTTTAAATCCCATGTCTAAAGTTATACTCTGCATAGTGACATTTCAGTGGGCCAGACAGACAATGGTAGTCTCATAAGATTACATCCTTAACGGCATTTAGTTTGTGCAAGTACAATGATGTTTGCCCCATAACAAAATTGCCTAATAATACATTTCTTGGATCAAATCTCCTTTGTTAGGCAATGCACGAGTGTACATCTGTGAGCATACAGATGCTCTTGGACTTAAATTAGAGTTACTTTCCAATAAATCCATTGTAAATTAAAAAATATAATAAGTCAAAACTACATCTAGTACATCTAACCTACATCATAGCTTATCTACATAGTAGGCTGCAGAGCACTAGTCGTTTATCTTTCAATCATGTGGCTCACGGGGTGTGCTGTGTCACATCCCACTGCTGTGGCTCAGCACCGGCGTGGAGCACTGTAGTACTTCTTAACAGCTCAGAAAAAGTTCAAAGGTCAACATCTGAGGTGTGATTCCTACTAAATGCGTGTTGCTTCTGCACCATGGTAAAGTAAAAATATCGTTAAGTTGAAGACTTCTGTATATAAAACACATAATACATATGTGAGTGTGTGTGTGTGTGTATATATATATATATATATATATATATATATAGCTGGCCTTGAGCTCACTTTGTAGCTGAGCGTGGTCTTGCAACAATCCTCCTGCCTCAACCTCCCAAGTGCCGGGATTACAGGCATGTGCCAACACACCTGGCTTGTATTTTGTATTTGTGTACAAATAAAGTTGTTGCTTCAAAATAGTTTTCGAAGTACAATAAGTCACTTTGGTCCACAAACTCATGTGGTCTTCCCTGGCCCCTCCTCACCATCCAATGTTACCATCTGTGAAGGCAATAGTATTCTCTCAAGCTCATTTATGGAGTAGGAGACGTTTTAATTATTATTATTATTATTTTATTTTTATTAGTACATGTTTTTAGTACAAAATGGTTATATTTCTTGTGTGGAGTTGGTACATGTACCTAACGCATCTTAATTCCTTTTTTCACCCCCTTTATTTCCCTTCCTCCCCCCTCTCCAGCCCTTGATCCTGTTCCCACTTGAGAAAGGGCATATTACTATTAACGCATACCTTTGTGTGGGACATCCCCGTACTTCTGCATGACTGCCCATTACAATGAATATTTCTACAGGATAGGGTGCTTCAGGCTACCCAGGACATGGGGTGCTAGGATGGGAGGGTCAGTAGATAAATGCCAGCCTGGACTACTATTCCTATTATCTGGACCCTACTTCCTATTATCTATCTTTTGTTTTGATATTTACTTATAATTTGGGCTTCTCACATAAGAGAAACCATGAAATAGCTAAGCTTGTGTGTCTGATTTATTTCACGTAACATTGTGGTTTCAAGGTGCACCCACTTCCCTGCAAATGACTCAAGTTTACCTTTCTTTATGACAGAGTGTAAAGATCACACTTTCCCTATCCATTCATCTGGTGGTGGATATATAGGCTGCTTTCAAAAGTTTGCTATTATGAATTGTGTTGTTATAATCACGGCTAAGTATGTATCACTGTATTATGATGTCATTTCAGGAAGATACCTAGAAGTGGAATAGCTGGGTCAAATGGGATTCCTAGTGTTAGTGTTCTAAGGAATCTCCACACTGATTTCTATGGTGGTTGGACTTGTTCACATTCCCTCCAACAATGTACAAGGGTTCTTTTCCCCAGAGCTTCACCAACATTTGTTATTATTTGATTTCTTGAGGAAGGCCATTCTTTCTTGGGTGAGATGAAATCTTAGTGTTGTTTTAACTTGCGTTTCTCTAATAGACCATCGTGTTGAGCATTTATTCATGTATTTATTGGCCATTTGGAAAGTGTCTATTCATTTTACTTCTGTAAAGTGTCTATTCATTTCACTTGTACATTTTTATCATTTTTGGGGGGTCTACATTTTGAATCTTTACATATTCTAGATATTAGTCCTCAGGAATAGCTGGCAAAATTTTTTTCCCATGTTATAGATAGTATTTTCACTATGTTGGCTGTTTCTTTTGCTCTGCAGAAGCTTTTAAATTTGATATGATCCCATTTATTGATTCTTGGTATTTTTTCCTGTAAAACTGGAGTTCTGTTCAGAAAGTCCTTGCCTAAATCTAGCCCTTCAAGAATTTTACCTATTTTATCTTCCAGCAGTTTGTCTTTCTGTTTTAACATTTCCTTATAACTAGATATAGGTAAGACTCTTCTTATCACCATTTTTTCTGTGGTTTCAAAACTTAAATTTTTATAGAAAGGTTAGATAAAACCATATGTGCACACATAAATCCTCTCTCCTTCAACTGTATTTTTCTTGTAAAGATCTCTAAGCTAAAAGAGTCATCAAAGAGTTCACTCTCTCTTCCACAGACAAAAGCAATCAACCTTGCTTGACTTTTTCTTCTTCAATCCTGAGTAGATGAACATCATAAACTGCTTACATCATGAAACACGGGGGCTCTCTTTTGTGTATTTATAAATCAAGGTCTTGGTGAAGGATGTAAACATCCTTTGATAGGAAGTAGCTTCATGCTGTTTCCCTTTGTGTTTTGAGGGACAATAGTACGTATTTATTTTTATATAATAAGGCACATTCCTCCAGGGGCATGGGAGTAGGTAAGAGGCCTGTGCCTTCCACAGGGCTGGAGAAAGACAGTGTTAGTAAGTGAATGCTTCATTCTGTGTGTAGCCTTTATGGTTAAGGAAAGCAAGCAAACAAGCAAGATGAAAGAAAGAAAGAGAGAAAGAAAGAAAGAAAGAAAGAAAGAAAGAAAGAAAGAAAGAGAGAAAGAAAAGCAGGAAGGAAAAAGGAAGGAAGGAAGGAAGAGAAAAAGAAAGAAAGAAAGGAAAGAGAAAAAGGAGAAAGGCAGAGAGACAGAGAAAGAAGATGATGTGGAGATTTTCCCATTTGGTATCCTTCCATGTAATAATTTTCAAAACAACAATGCTAAACTCTATGAATTTTCTGATACTTGTTCATAAAGTGTACATTATTATGTTTGCTGAAATAAAGCTTATATATAATTTATGACTTTGCTACTTTTTAATCCTTGGGAGGAAGTTTTTGAATCTCAATTTAAAGGTTACTTCATCACAGAGGCCTTCCAAGTCTAATATAAACTCTACCCTATCTTATTTTTCTCTCTTACTGAATTCCATTCATTTACTTCATAAAATTTTACCTAACTTGCAATTACATAATTACATAATTACTTTTCTAATTATCTCTGATACCAGAATGTATGCCCCATGATGTCAAGTATGACTATTTTGCTCTTCTCTATATTTTGCGCATTGTTAAGAGTGCTTGACAGATGGTAGGTATTTAGTACGGTTTTCTTGCATGCATAAATGAATACGTGAGCACACAGTGAGGTTGTATAACATTGTAGGTAAGCACTTGGGCACTGGAACCAGAAGGTCCAGCCACATCTTGACTTTTCCCATAACTATGTGATTATAGGCAAGTTACTTAAACCTTTGCTCCTCAGTTTCCTTAAGTCTTAAATGGGCATGATGAAAGCAAGTCCTGCCTCATAGGCTTGTTTTGGAAAATTAAACAAATTAATATATGTAAAACAGTTATATCAGAACATTTTCTAAGTGACTATTTGATAGATGTTTTGTCATTACTTTTCCTTTTATCTGGAAAGAATTTGTATTATATGAAATACCTACAATGCCATTAGATACAGAAATACAGAATTTGAAAATAGGCACAACATATTGAAATATTCTAATAAGTGAATATATAACAATATTTCTCTTTATGTAATTACACACACTTTTGCTTTATAAATCATAACTACTGTCCTTAATATTGTATCTGGTTCTGACACCACTACTGTGTACCAGTTTTCATAGGCCTCACACTGCGTAGGGGAAACTGGAATGGAAATTCCAAGTGAAACTCCCAGGGCCATATGGCAGATTAACGCTTGGCTTTAGTACCTATCTACTGCCTTCAGTCTGAAGCTCTGAAATATCATTTACAGGCTTCGTGAGTTGAACCATTACAGGTAATTTGCTGAACCACTGTTTATTAAATGTGTGTGCATCACCAACAGCATGCACAACACCATGTATCTCTCCTATTATTTGATCTTGAAGTTGTAATTTATATCAGTGTGCAGAGTATATATTTTAGAAATGTATTGTTAAGATAGCAATATATACAAATAAATAATATATAGTTGCCTCAGTATATATTTTCTCTCTGTGATTACATTTGGTTAAAAATAATAGATCATCTAGAAAAGTGGTTCAGAGTAATATATACAATATAAAAGTTCTTTGAGAATTTTGTTAAATGTAGGATCTTATTTAGAAAGTCTATGGTGGGCACTGAGAGTTTGCATTTTTGACCACGCCCATATGACATTAATGTTGCTGGTTCACG
This sequence comes from Dinomys branickii, assembly GCA_004027595.1. Lineage (NCBI taxonomy): Eukaryota > Metazoa > Chordata > Mammalia > Rodentia > Dinomyidae > Dinomys > Dinomys branickii. The sequence goes on along the minus strand of PVLD010005436.1, from coordinate 83,665 downwards.
TACATACACGGATGTCTTTGTTACTTTTCTCACACTGCTGAGATGAAATACCCAACAGTCATAGTTAAGGAAGGAAAGGTTTATTTAGTTCACAACTTGTGGAGGTTTCCCTGAGTAATCAACTGGCTATAAGGCAGGGTGGCACATGGCAGAGGGACGACCATCCATGGTGGTGGAAGACAGCAAAGTACAAGAGCAAAAGGGGCAAAAAGGAGGAGCAAGCCTCCTTCTCGCCCTTATACTGCAGGCAGGTTACCTGCTCTGGCTGGGTGCAGCACTCACACCAATAATCACACACTAGACAAAGAACCAATCACAAACTGTAGATTCAACTGCCTCAGAAAAGCCCATCTCCCATGACCAACCACAGGAGGGGGCTTTGGGGGGACATCCAGACACGAACCATAACAACTGAGCAACAAGGATATGAATTACTCTGTTAAATACGTTTTTGTATGCACGTATGAGCATGTACATGTGTGTGCATGTATAATAACCTGATGGATATAGCTGGAACAGGTGTATTGCTGATGTCTGTGGTTTATTGAAAGGAACAGTCGATGCTTAACATTTTCTTTTTTCTTTACTAATTTTGCACACTTGAATCTGATAATCAGAATTACTGATCTGAAAAAAAAACAATATGCAATATAGGAACCATTATTGAACTCCGACCATCTCGTTTGGTGAAGCTCTGCATCATTTCCAATTTTTGCTTTTCTTACTTGTTACTGTCTTTGATTGTCTGATCAGTCTTACATTCTTATGTCTGGTGGACTGAACACCTTTGTTGAAGACAACAGTATGTAATGTAGCAATCACTGTTAATTCCCCTCATTTTATCTTGAGGCCATGTATCATTTTAATTTTGCCTTCACTTTTGTTTTGTTAGTTTTTTAAATATTTAAAATAAAATAAAGAAAACAAAGTTGAAGAAAAAATAATAGAGAAATGAAAAGGAGTTAAAAGGGACCGATTATCAAAACTAACTTATTAAGTAAATCACTTTTCTTTGAGGAAGTGAGAGGAGCAGTAGACCAAAGACAGAGAGAAGGAGAAGGAAAAGAGCGAGACTGGCTTCAGTCTTCATTCTCAACGTTAACAAACTGTTGCTCAAGTTTTGTACATTACAGGTTCCAAACCATCACATGTCCAAACTGAGCTGTTTATCTTCCTCATACCAGATTATCTTTCCGGTTGGGAGTTTCTTTCCCCTATACAGTATGTGGAAACATAACTGTGTGCCTCCGGTCACAGTTGAGGCCTCAATGGTCCTGTGGTGCTGTGATTACATCAGGGCAAGATTACATTAGCTGAGGACATTCGGGTTCTATGAGAGCTGAGTAGTAGTAGTAAGAAATGAGTTTCACTTTGGAGAAAGGACAAACTTCCTGGTTACTGCCATCTTTCCGGGTCGTCATCAACATAAAGACCCTTATTAGCATCAGACTACCAAAGCCTTCTGAGTCATGGATAATCCCCTCACCATTTTCCTCAGTTAGTAAATGTGGAGGCTCTGGCTGCCTCATGGCCTTTTGTTTCCCGCAAACAGCTGGTCACCCCAGCTCCCTGCTGCACCACCATTTTATCTCTTGCTCTTTCTTTGTGCTGTGCGCCACAGCACCTGGGAGGAGATTGAGGCCCACTGTAGGGGTCACTAATAATTGTTGGGCTCTGTGATCCTCTGCTGGTGTTTTTGTAACATTTACAGGTTGTATGTTCACTCTTATGGTGCAGGTGAGGTGGTTGGGAGAGGAAGGCAAGTAAATGTGTGTATTGTGCACAAGAAGTATAGTCCTCAGGTCACGGAGTGCTTTTAGAAAGAAGGGGGCTTCCATTCATTGAGGCCTTCCTCGGTGGGTACTCTTCCTGGGTGGGTCCCCTGTCAGTCAGGGAGAGTCCTAATGCCTCCAGGGTGGCTTTCAGGCTGACTGCGGTTCTCAGTTGAGTTTGAATGGTGGAGCTGAGTTCTTGCTTTTGACAAGAACAACTGAAGAAAGTTCTTTCAAACTTCCCTTTCTGTCTGTACAGTAAACCAGGTGGAACAGATTTGTCCCACAGAATGACAGAGACGGGACTGGACACATCAGGAGATACTAAAGGGCTGGGGATATAGCTCAGTGGAATAAGCGCTTGCCTACCAAGCGCAGGGTCCTGAGTTCGATCCCCAGTACCGCAAAAAAAAAAAAAAAAAGGAGATACTAAACTGCATTTTCTGTGGAGCTGGGGCCACCACTGTGTTTCGTGGACTTCTTGATAAGGGGGTGGCGAAGAAACTACTTGGAGTCATCTTGTAGGACGATAGACTCTGCCAGTCGGTCAAAGCTGGGGAGAGCTGGACCAGGGCATTTTTTTCACGAGGAAGTCTCCAAGTGCAAAGCTGCTCCTTTGTCTGAATCTCCCAGGGCCTTAGATATTTCTTTTCTGGGTGCCCGGGTGGTTGTTCTCCCTCCATTTGCAAAAAAATTGGCCCGTTTCTTCAAGTAGTCAGAATTTTTTTCCAGGTCACTCCGTTACTCTTAGAACTTTCTTTCAGAAATGTGAGATACAAAGGGAAAAGAACATTGTTATAGGGCTGGGGATATAGTAGAGTGGTATAGCTCCTTCCTGGCAAGCACAAGATCACGAGTTTAACTCCTGGTATATAAAAAAAAAGAAACAAAAAGAATGTTATAAAACATATACACGTAAACCTAAATTGCCCAAATCTTGGCCCACTGAGTAGTTGTAGGGATTAATGTTCCTGAGATAAATTCACTAACCCAGAGTGATTACTGTCCTTATGATGTAAGATCATGACAGCCCAGTGAAAGAATCCAGGTACTCATGGTGAGAACAAAATTTTGTGAAAGTGAAACTTCAGGCCGCAATGGCTGGCTAGCGCAAACCCACTGTCTAACCACATCCCATTCCGCTCGCCAAGTCCCTACACAAAGAAACAAACAAATCCCTGAAAGACACTCAGTGTTTAGGCTTTGTAGTGTCTAGCTACTCTGAGGCTGCTTGTGTGATAAACCGGTTCCCTCCACCTCTCTGAGTGCTGCTCTGTTTTTGGAGGGTGATAGGTTTGCCACAGCAGTTTAAGTGTAAACCGGAGTCAAGATGGAACTCCCTAAGGCAATGAATGCAAGCGCGTGCGTGTGCGTGTGCGTGTGCGTGTGTGCGTGTGTGCGTGCGTGCGTGCGTGCGTGCGTGTGTGTGTGTGTGTGTGTGTGTCTTGTTCCTCAACTCCAGCATTTTTTTTTTTTTTTTTGGCTGGACTGTTATCAAGCAAGCATACAAACAAGGTTGACCTGATGTTAATGTTCAGAGAAAAGATGGTATGGCATGCCAGGAATGGTCAGGCTAGAGTTTGAATTTTCAAAGTAGGTCTTTATAAATCCTTTTAAAATTTTCTTGGTCATTATACAGTTGTAATTATTCTTTGCTTTATATTATTCCAGTATTACTTCTAGTTTTTTTGGTCATATTGTATCATTACCATCTCTCTATAATTTACTTCAACAGAATACTATCTTTTTGAGGTAAGGAATTCTGGCTTTCACCTTTCTAGACCTAAGGGAATAGCGTTAGGTACTCAGGCCTGTAGTGTCTAAACGGTCCCCGTGCACCGTTGAAGTCTCTCAAAAATGTTTCTTTACTAGAAGTCAGTGATGACATGAACAAGGACAATACTATTAAAAGTAACTGTGAATTGTGTAAAAAGCACAGACTCTGGTTCAAAGGAAGTGATTATTGATTAGTTATGTGGAGAGGAAACAATAGGTTTTGGAGTAAATATTGCATATTTCTTCAACAATTCAATAATTGTGTATCACTTCAGAAAAATTCAATAAGCATCTCAGAGATTAATGTATATTTCTTGTGTTTTTCCTCCATTACATTAAGCCATTTAGCATTATTTTCACATTTAATAGCTATCTGTAGAATTATTTGATTGGATTATATTAAAAATTTTTTGTTTTAATGATGCTTATCAAATTAGTTCATTAAAGTGAAAAAACAAAGACTCGATTTCAAAGTGCCTGCCTGAGATGAATGACTTTGCAAAACTAAAGAAAAAAAAATCAAATACTATATTTAAAAAATTACAACAGATTTCCTTAAGCGCAGTTCAAATATTTGGGGTGAGTTTAGGTAATGGTGGGGGCAGCATTCCCATGCTCTGGTTTAGGAGGTGATGGGCTCACATCTAGGGAAGTTCTGCCAACTAGTTTTACAAAGGCAGCGGGAGGAAGAAGGAGCAGTCTGTGAGTGGCATGGGTAATAAGGAGCTTGTCTCTGAATCCTTGGTGACTCAATGGCATGATTTACTTGTTAGCTTTCAAGTCTGAGTTACTACTTTATTGCTGGTCTACAAGGCTCACCTTCCCTTGTTTTCTTCTTTCTTTTGACTACAAGCCCCAGGAAGTGAAAGTTACAATTTGCCTTGACAGACATTCCAGAACCTTTGGACTTTGCAGACAAGGGAATGTATTCAGAAGCTTCCTGCTTGGCGATCACATCTTTTGTTCTTTTGTGCATATCTTAAGTGAACTTTGCTCTAGACAAATTAGCCCAGGGCAAATTGTTAAAATGGTGAGATTCCTAGAAGGATACAGAACACTGGAAAAGGGAAGACTGGCTCCCTTCCACTATGACTTCTATTTTTAGCCAAACATTTATCATCTTTATGTTTAATTCTAAGAATGCTAGTAATTCATGGTTTAATTTTGGTGTGAGAATAAAACTTTCTTTTTTCTAAAGGTTTAAAGCATTGGTCACCTTCAGGGGCAAGAAATCTTTAATATTTAATAGTGAACAATTTGATCAACTTGTCGGCTTGACATTTTTACAACCTGAAATTGGAAGCAACATACAGATGTTATAGATCTATCAAATTATGCTCGATTAGAATAGTCCAACCTATGAAAATCTGAATTTCATTAAGCAAAAAAAAAATACTCATCCTTTTTCTTACATAATAGTCTTTTTGTCTGGGATGTGTTCTCTGACTGCAGATACATTATTAGAGTAACACATCACACTTATTTTGGTTAACTGTGTGTATGTTGTATGTGTGTCTGGCCTTTGAGTGGCTTGAGAGAGAAAAAAGAAAGTTGTATTTGTATCTTGCCTTATCTATTGTCTAGTTCAGTACTTGTGATATGGGGCAGAGAAGCTCCCAACCTGCTAGATGTCTGAAATGCTGGCTGGGTTTGTGTTCTCTAAAATTGAGGAATGAATTCTAGAACAGTAGATGTTAAGAGTAGGAAGAATTTATTGAGATAAAGAAAGCTTCTGTGTGAGAGGGACAGAAGGGGGCCTGGAAAGTGGGCTTCCCACCAACTCTGCTTCTCAAGGGTCTTTATTGAGCAAAGCTACAAGGTGAGGTGGGTTCAAGGTAGGACAGAACTATAATCAATCAGTAAGGTTACAAGTATAATTGCTTAGGTAATATTAATCCAATGGGAAATCACAAGGTGGATATGAGATGGGACAAGACTATGGTGAAACAATAAGGGTACAGCAGTGTAGTTGCTTGGATAATATTGATTCAATGGGGCTCAAATTGGGAAGCAAATCCTGCAGCAAGTGTTCATGGAATAGGCAAGGACTTTCTCGGAAAGGGTGGGTTAGGGAGGGTTAATCCTCCACAGCCAAGGGTTTGATGCCTCCTTAGAACATCAATCAGTGCTGCTCATCCCTGGAGGGTAGTTCCTTTTTCCTGAAGTCTGGCCTTGAGTGAAGATGCCTCCAGCCACAGTTGTCTTCTGCATTGACTTCCCAAGGGTCTATTCTTGTCTCACTGCCTATAATATTGCTACTTAGCTTAGCCATCTGTGATACTTGGACTAGAAGGAACACATTTCTATCATGTGTTGACTTGAATAAGCCAGTCTTAGCCTCATCTGAAAACTTGGTGGTGTTGCTGCTTAATTTCTATAGGATCATGGATGATAAAATGATATAATTTCCTTTCCTTCTTGAGCAAAATTTATTTCCTTATATAAAGATTTAGTTCAGGCTTTCCTTTATCCTGTTTTAATACCATTATTCAGTGTTTTAAATTACCCTTTCTGGTACCTCAATTTTTAGTTGACCCCACCACCAGCTTTATCTTCCAGAAACATTTTTTCCACTATGTCTTCTCTTTGCTTATAATCCTTTAACACCTCTCCTTTAGGAAGGGACCACTTTAGAGGCCTCACGGTAGCTAGCATGGCGTCTTGTACAGAGAATCTTAATGGATCCTGATGGGCTAGATGATGTCAGCCTGAAGGTGATTCTAACGCTCAGCTGCTGTGCTCTGCTTTTAGCTACATTTTGTTATATTCATATATCAATGATATATATAAATACATAGAATGTATATTTATCAGATTTTCAAATGACCCAAGGCTAAAATGGATAGCAAATCTTTTAGATGACAGGATCAGAATCTGAAAATGTTTTGACAAGTTTCCTTTAACAGGATGAAATTTAATAGGGATAAATGTAAAGTCCTACTGATACAGGAAAATAAAACTCCCAACCTGAACAATATCTGAGACGAGTTTGTGTTCTCTAAAATTGAAGAATGAATTTTAGGAACAACGGAGGTTAAGAGTAGAATATATTTATTGAGAGAAAGCTTCTGTCCAAGAGAGGGACAGAAGGGGGCCCGAGTGGGTTACTCCCACACACACACACACTCTGTCTTTTCTAGGGATTTTTATAGAGAAAAACCATGAGGTGAGGTGAGTCCAATGTAGAGGAAATGAACAAAACTATGGTCAGCCAATAAGACTACAAGTACAATTGTTCAGGTAAGACTGAGTAAACTGGGATCAAATGGGAAAATGAGTCACATAGCAAGTGGGCATGAATACAGATCAGGGGCTTTTCCTGTGGGGGGTTGGGCTAGTGACTCTTCCTGGCTTTTAGAAGGTGGTTGTTACTTATTTAGAATATCAATCCCTGACATTTACACCTAGGGAGGTAAGTCGCTGCATTTGTTTAGCACCTTTTTTTCTTAAGGTCTGGCCCACAGGTATCTTATCTTTTATGTTGGCTCCTTCTAGGGCCTGGCCCTGTCTGACTGCCTATAATATTTCTATCTAACTCAGCTGCCTATAACACTACCTTGAAAACAAAAAGCAAATCTTTCTGCTTGGCAAGGAAATGTAGAAGATTCTCAGAAAAGGTCACCTGTGTACGCAGCCATACATGTGAAAAATACAAGACTTATCCGAAGAACAGAAAGGAAGAAGTGAAAATCTGTTCCTCTGTGTTGGTCAGGCCACATCTGAAGTCTGTGTACAATTCTGTGTCTTACATTTTCAGAAGGATATAGATAAATTGGGATATTATTATAGAATGTCAAAGGTTCTTAAATGTACACTGTGAAGTTACTATCTTCCTATGGTAAGAGAAAACTTAAAAAAAAAAAAAAAATATATATATTTATATTTTAATTAGTGGAAGTATCATCATGGGAAAAATAAATTTGTCTGGAACTGTCTAATTCTAAAGGTTTGACTAGCATTAGCAGCTCTAAGTTTTAGGGAAAATAACTTCACTAATTCTAAAACCAAAACAGTGAATTGTCCTAATGAAGTATTGGGCTCTCAGGAAAAAACATGAAATTATTCCGTTTCTTTCTAGAAGAGGAAAAACTGCAATGAGAAAAAGGCTGACTTCAGTATCACAAAAGCATTACCATGTATCAAGTCAACAGTACTTTGGGGCACCTTAGACAGGAACCACAAGTCCTCGTAGGAGTTTTAGAAGAGGAACATACACCATTGTGACACTAATACCGTCAAGATAGAGCACAAAGGCCTAGTAAGTTGTCATGGCTGCAGGCCTGTGGTCCAGCTCACTCAAAGGCATAACTTCTGGCTGGTCTTGAGTTTCCTATCTCTGGACAGATTCACAATGTACTGGTAAGTACTTTCTGGGAATACCACACAAACACACACTCCTGTATGTATACTCACATATGGATCTTGGTATATCTATCCACACATATGTGTGTGTGTGTGTGTGTGTGTGTGTGTGTGTGTGTATGCCCCCACATGTATATGTAATAATCATACACTGAAATAATAGGGTAATTTGATGTACTGATTGGCTATTATGAATATAAACTAGATGATTATGGTGGAAAATAACAGTCACAAGATAGAGGGAGGAGATTTATTTTACCTAGGGTGGTCAAAAGAGATCTCTGTGGAGGGGGAAAGGGAAGCATGACTAGGAAGAGCTCAAGAAACAACACTGCAAGACAAAGTACACAGTTTTGTGTTTAGTTGTTAATATTTCCCTAGTTTTCTTTGCTAGTGTATGTGCAGGTACATGCATATTATCATGGGAGTAAGACCAGGAGAAAGAAAATCCTTAGAAAGCAAAGGAAGAAAGGTACAGATGGTCCTCAAATTATGATGAGGTCACACGTGGAATAAATCAATTGTAAACTGAAAATATTGTAAGTTGAAAATGAAGTTAATACATGTGATCGGCTCAACTTGCTAGCATAGTACCACAGTACTACCCCGTACAGCATCAGTTATTTCCATCAGGGTCACAGCGCTGAGTGGGAGCGTACTCAGAGAGGATCATACCAAGTATTAATAGTGTGGGAACAGATCCAAATTGAAAATTTTAAATACGTTTTCTACTGCATGTATATCACTACCATGGCATCCTAAAGCTGCAAAATCTCCAGTTGAGCCATCATAAGCGGGGCATTGTCTGTACAGAAACAAAAACTATTTCAAAACCTGAGACCCAAGAATTTTGCAAAAGCTTCTTAGAATGATGTGGGACTCTTGTATTTTATTGTTTTTCATTTTTTTTGGACACAGTGTCTCATATGTAGTTCAGCCAAGCTTCAAACTCCTGGTGATTCTCCTGCTTCAGCCTCCCAAGTACTGGGATTATAGCATGCACCACCATGCCAGGCTAGGACTTCTGTATTTACCAAGAATAAAATTAGATCATTTTTCTTGTAATAGTTCTAAAGAATAGTTTCATAAGTAACCTGGAAAAGTTTGAGTACTTTATTAAGTTAAAAATATAAGTATGAATTGTGATAATATTTGGAGATACAATTTCTTACATTTTAGAACCTAAAAAAATTAACACAAACCATATTCCTCTGAAGGGAACCTTTATTTGTGGAGATGACAATATTTTGTTGTTGTTGTTAAAAGAGGTGACCGAAAAAGGGCCTGGTGAGGATCACTGTGAATGTGAGCAAGCTGTGTGCATGTTGGAGCACATGCTGTCTTTGTCCTGAGGGAGATAGGAGACACAAAACATGCCCAGCCATGCAGGACTTGCAAATACACACAAAGCCAAGACAGTTAGGAGCAAAGAAAAGTGAGAGAATAAGGAATAGGAGAAATACAGAATGCATGGTAGGAACAGGAAAGAAGAGAGATGGAAGAGAGACAGACTGGGTCCTTTATAATAGTGATTTGGAGATAAATATTTAAACCACAAACTTAGAAGAGTTACAAATTATTGTTTTTGGAGGCTTGTGCCTGTCCTGGGTTCATGGTATCCCGATGAAGAAATCGAACAAGATACTCAGAAGTACATGTGAAAGCACAGATTTATTATTGAGGATACACTCAGGGTAGGAGCAGGTGAAGAGCCCTCGGTCCCGAAGAAGCCAGGCTTCAGAGCTTATATGTGGTTTTTACAACAAGGAAGTAGCTCTTTGAACTGGGGTGGCAATTTATTCCAATCAGGGACAAGTCTCCTTTCTGTTGGAGGGAGGGTTTTTTGTCCTATAAAGCTCTTTGAGGAACTGTCTTGGAACCCAAAGCCCACGTGGGGGGTTGTGAAAACCACAGTGTGAATGAGACTATAATGAAGTATCATTGAGCTGGGGTCACTTTCCCAGGTATTCTACAGCTCATGCTTCCTCAGCATGGATTCCTTGTTAAAGTTGGGTAATTTCTGTGGTTTCTTGAGAGCTTATCTTGGGTTCCTGAGAAACCTCTAGCACACATGTGCCCTCCTACCTTCACTGGCTGCCTTCTGGCTGTGTGGAACTGGTGCTTTGTGCATTTTGAGTAGCGCCCATTTCCTCTTTTCCTGTCTCTCTTCAGGCCCTCTCCTTCCAGGAATTTCCCCTCACTACCTCCTGCTTTACGAAAGTATTAAGAAATCTGTGGATGCAATTTACTAGGACACCCCCATGTATCACATGTATCCCATGATCTAGTGACAAGAAGCACAAAGCTGCAGATGTTTGATGTAATGCTACCTTTAGGAAATCAAGTGTCAAGCTGCCTCCTCTGTCAAGTACATGATTCCCGCCCCCTTGGAAAATGGCAGAAACTCATCACTCAGCAGTCTTGTAATACATTATACATAGTTCAAAAGTTCTGTGCTAAGTCTTTCTCCTTTCCCAGTGGTAGCCCTCAAAGTGCCTGCCCACTGCAGCTCAAATCTCTGCTGAGAAGGTTGCTGGAGATTTAAAGTTGAGAAACATTTAAATGATGTCATACATGATACACTCTGTGGGCTTTCCTGTGGCTTTCTGAGTTCCCACACTATATGTTCTGTCAGACCATTTCTCTGTCGTATTTGGATTCCGGGAAACCTACTCAACACAGTGAAATTAAATAATAATTGAAGTGGATACTAGCTCCTTCAGCCCAAAGATTTTATTTTGGTATATTTTTAGGGCTTGATACAACACATTGATAAAAAGTACTAAATCATCAGGAAAAATCAGCACTGTTGTAAAGGATGTGAGAGGGGAGAAAAGAACAAAGGACTTCTCTCCAATCAAATGCAAATGCAAATGACCCGCAAGATTGTGAAAACACTGTTTCTCCTGACAATGAACATTTTCATGCAGTGAAATCCATTTTTGAGACTCATTAGCAGACGCTGTGATCTTGCTTATTTTCTATAACAGTGTCTGGTTATTTCAAATTGATTAGGAGACCTCTGATGTGGGAGAGTGAATCACTGTGTACCCCAGGTATTTCTGTAATTGGTTATCATGCTTAATTACAAATGTTTCAGCGCAACCAATTTATTCTGGACCAGCTTTCCCTGCCTTTCCTCTGCTGCTGGTGCCAGCAATGCATTCTGTTTTCAGGGAGAGAAAGGACCAAGAGAGAAGAGAAATTAACCTTCTCCATGCATGTTTTGGTTCTGAAAAAAAGAGATTAATGGATTGATGGATTCATTCAAAGTATTCTATCAATAGTGGTGGTTGGCATAAATGGAGGCATGTGTATATTAGTCTGTGGTGGGTGGTCATTCATTGCAAACCGTTCCCAATCTCCTCTGGTTCTATTTTCCTCGTTAACTAGCGCCGGGAGCTGGAAGTGCAGCTCTCTCATGTCTCTCACCCTGCCATCGCGCTGGCTGACCTTCATGTATTCAGTCCACTTGCTCCTGAGCTCATCAGAAATAAATGGACTAGAATAGAACAGAACACAACTCTACAAAGCTATTCATTGTCTGGCAATCTCAGAGACCTGAGCGAACCGCTAATTGTGCTGGTGTCCCAGGAAGGGGAGAAGGCACACACCACGTTCTCCAGTTTCTCATCTGCAGCCTGGGGCATTCCAGAGTCTCATAATGAGAGGCGGGAAGCTGGCCAGGGCACTGGTATCACACCTCCTACTTCAGGATCAGTGAGGATATGGGTGAATTCTGCAGCCCCAAAGGAAGGTGGCAAGAACCTGTCTTTAACATCCTGTGATCAGAATGGGACACGAGGAAACACTGGCATTTGTTTTAGGGCATTTCTGCTACAGACTGCATTCACTAGGGAAAGGGGCTGCTACCTAGGAGGAGATGTCTCCTTACTAACTACTCTAGAATAGATTCTAAGGGCACAAAAGCAAAACACACATTATGAGATGCAAACTTTGATTTCTGAGGAGGACTTTCAAATGCAGGACTTACTATTATCTTAAAAGTTGGGGTAAATCTTCAAATAAAGTGAATTTGAAAAGTCCACACTGAAGAAGAAGAGGGGTGAAATTTGGTCTAGTTTAATTCTTTTTTTTAAAGTTATAGCAATAAATTTTATTTTTAATTTTCAGAAATATAAAAGTAATAACACTGTATAAGTTGTTAACAATTTAGTTGATACCTAGTTAATCTCATACAGCATATCATTTCCTTTTCTTGAAAATACACATACTTGCATCATTTGAGAGACAGACTAACATATATTAGCACTTATTAAGTTCTTTGAAGAACAAAATTCTAGAATATTCATGTTTGTCAGGACACATGAAATATAGTGTAATTCATTAATGTAACTAACTAATGTATCTGTTAAAAGAAAATGTAGCAATTATAATCACTGGTTCTGTAACTTTTAGGTCTGAATAGCTTGTCACTTTGCACAATGAGAAAGCAGGACATAATGTAATAATCAAATGGAGCTAACCTGCAATCACTCAGTCCTCCTGGACCGGTAAGAGGTGGGGCCTGGTGGGAGGTCATCACCAGCCCCCTCCACTCTCTGGCTTCCAGTCCTGCCATGTGATCTCTCCCTGCACTTCGACACCAGGCACCAGGAACATGGCAGCAAGAGAGGTCCCTGCCAGAGCTGGCACAGCACTGTGTGGATTTCCAGCCTCCACAACCATGAGCTCAATGCACTTCTTTTCTTTATAAGTTACCAAGCCTCTGGCATTTTGTTAACAGGAATGAAAAATCAGAAAACATCTTTTACTTTAGCAACTTACTATAAATGAAAAGCAACTTTCATATTTGAATAAAATTACAATGCCATTTTTGAAACTGCAAATGTAATTCACATTATGAGACAGAATAAGTTAAACAAGTACTAGGTGATTATTTTTCAGGAGTAGTGAGTGTGACCTAAAGTTCTCATATTACTTATGTTCAAGTCAAGTCAGGGCAGTTAGTCCACGGGAGTCATTTCCTCATCAGAGTCGCTCGATTCCCCTTTCAGTTCCAACTGCCTCAAATCTTTGTCCACAGTTTTAAAGTTGGAGATTTCTTCTTGTGCTTCTTTGCAACAGCATCACTAGCATTAAGTTTTCTCATCTTAATGTTTGGCAGTTTCTTCAGTTCCAAATCCTAGTCCCTGAAAGTTTTCAGACTACTTGCATGTAAAAATGTCTGGAATCTCAACGCTGTAGCCTTCGTACTGCTGTGGCTCACCCTCCATGGTCTGCTTGATGACTGTCTCCCGAGAATGGTGTCACCTTCCCTGCCTGTCCTTGATACTGGATCTGTTCCAGCTCACTGCTGAATCGGTTTAAATACCTTTCAATTAATGCGTAGACATCTTTCTTTGAATAGCTCAGTTTTTGGGGACCCAGCTCATTTTGAGACCACTGTAGTTTTTCACTGATAAGGTTGAGGATGTAAAGCCTTTTTGTTCCTCCGTTTTTCCTTCTTTTCTTGCTTGTGGCCTCTCTCGCAATTTGAGCAGCTTTTCTACTGTACGGATGATGGATGGATGATTTTTTTTTTCTTGTCCTGTGCTTTTTTCGCTTTGGTGCTTTGAGCATGGTGATGTCCTAGAGGCCACAGGGAACCTCTGCGCCGCAGACCCCGCAAGCTCCCAGTGCGGAGCGGCTCCCCTCAAGCCCTCACTCCAGCCCCACCACACGTGGGACCTGGTCTAGTTTAATTCTCCGCCGGTGAAATTTACTGGATGTTTTTAGGAAATTATAAAATAAGTGAGGAAAGCCCATCAAAGACACTAGTGCTAGGAGGGCTCTGTGAAATCATCTCAGCTGATTAATTCATTTTGCAGATGAAGGAGAGTGGAAGAAGCCAAGTGTGTGTATGTGTGTGTGTGGGGGGGGCTCATGTAACGGTAGAGCTGAAGCTACAGTGGAGATTTAGTTCAGGTGTAGAACATGCCCAATAGAGAAGTTTCCTGTTTTCTCTGTATTCCCAACAACCAGCACCTTCCTTCTGTAGGAATATTAAGTCCGTACAGAGTGATTTGATTTTCTTTTTTTGTGTGTGACAATAAGAATTACTAATAACAGGGTAGTAAATTGTATGGAACTACTTCTTCATTTTTCAGGGTTTATTTCAACATCTGATGAAGCTGCTTGTGTCTCATGTTTGAACACTGCTGTACATGAAGGGTGTACTTTTCTTCTGTGGCAAAAATATCTGTTTTACTGTTTTTAGCATTTATTATTTGCACATCAGTAAACTTCTGTAAATCATTATCAGTGGTGAGAATTAATTTTGAGAAAAGTAGCCATTGGCAATGTTCGCATAAATGTGTGAGAAAAAGACTCCAAATGGGGATTTTATAGCCACTGAAGGAAAAGCTCTTCTGTTATATTAGAGCTGCCAAAAGAAGTCGGAACTCAAAAGACCCAAATGACAGCAAAGCAGATTGAAGCTGCTCCTCTCACCACACCCTCGCTGCTTTATGCATTCGGGGCTCTGCATCAAGAAAACTGACATGCAAGGGGTGCAGAGCGGATCCAGTTATATAGAGCTCTAGCTAATGTCTGACGCTTTTAAGTACTTTTCAGAATTTCTGTAGATCGCTACAGAGCCACCTCTCAATTTCTCAAAGTAATGAGAAGAGACTTGGAATATATTATCCTACAACTCATAGAAGGGAGTAATTAGCATTCATTACCAATTTTATTTCAATGGCTAATTGCACTTCACACTCATATATTGATGCAAAAAACTGGGCAGTTGAGTAGCATCTACAATCATTTATTATACAAATACAGCGAGAACAGTTGAAGGAAAGTTTTGCTGCTCTACAGAGTCTGCAAAAATTTGCACAAAGTTTGATACAGTGCTGTGGTCCATTCTGAAGGAGACCTGAGTGCTGGTGAGTGGAGTGTGGGGGAGGGGTTTTTCATGCTTAGGATAAATACCTGTTGCATTTGGGAGTTACATGAATCAGGGAAGGAGTGCAGTGGGTGACAGTGGTGGTGGCATCCTTATGCATATGCGATGCTGAGGTTGCATCTAAATGGACATGAGTAAAGGTTCCAAAGAATTTGGCCTGAGTATCTACTGAGCACACGGAATGGGACAAATTTCCATGTGAGGACATGTTTAGAGATTTTTCTCCTCTGGGCCACAGAGGGCAGAATACTCTAGTTGCCTTGGTTTGAACGTACCAGAGTGTGGCAGGGTACATAAAACCAACTCTCTTGTATCACAACATCACTGGGGTAGGAGAAAGTCAATACATTCAGTATCTTTACTCATGGAAAATTCCAGGAGCACTCTTGCAAGCCAGATAGAGTCCTGAAAGCTTTGCTTGCATATTAGGGCCCAGCCAGAAAGCATACGAAAATGGGAAATTTGGAAGAATATAACAATAAGATAATTTAAACATATGCAGTGTGTGTAGGAAAGCCATGAAGGATTATGTGTTACCTTTGGGCTTACCTGAAAAAAGTTTCTTCACGACCTCTAGTCCTTCAGGGCAAGTGGGAGAGAGAGAGAAACAGAGAGAGACAGAGAGACAGACAGAGACAGAGGCAGAGAACTGTTTGGAATTCTAACTCCATAATATCTTCTGCAAGAACTCTCTATTGGCTGGAGTCAATGGGAAGGCAGAGGACCTTAGTATGGTTCATTACAGCGGATGGATCAGGGTGGTGAGGTGAACAAGACAGGACATGCACGGAGCACGCTTGCTTTATCCCGTTCATTGTCCATGGAGCCCCAGGTGGATAGAAGAAGCAGGATTTATACCTGCAAACAACAGAACCAACCTTGCTTGGCCTGAGTGGGGAGGGATGCTGGATCCTTGTGGGACCTCTGGAAGGCCGGAGAGCCAGGCTCAGGACGAACATCGTGGCTGCTCACCCTGCAGGGGAAAGCCCTGTGTTATGCAGCCACCATGTGCTGGTGCTACGGCTCCAGCTACTGCAGACATTGCCTTCATGTCTCATTTTTGATGCAACCTTTTCCTTGTTTATTTATCTATCTGTTTGTTTGTTTGTTTATTTGTCTTTTTGAGGCAGAGTCTCGCTATGCAGTTCAGGCTGGCCTTGAGCTCACTTTGTAGCCCAGGCTGGCCTCGAACTGACAACGATCCTCCTGCCTCAGCCTGGGATTATAGGCACGGCACCACCACACCCGGTTTTTTTTGTTGTTGTTGTTCTTGTTTTATTAGTCATTGTTTTGAAACCAGTTTGTGTGTCTGCCTGACAGAACATAGGACACTCAACTGAGCAATGCTGCAATGGAGAGTAAAAGAGTGAATAGGAACGTTCTGCGGGAGGGCGCAATGACTCGCATAAGAATGGTAGGTGAGGATTTATTCAAGGTAGGAATGAAGATCCAATGGTGGCTGGCTGAAAAGCATGCTGATCGGTTTTTCCAACACAGAAAGAAGTAAAGCAGAATAAAATGCCTTTATTGTGGGCATGGAGAAGAGCACAGTAGGCAAGGGGAAAGAGAGATGGAACTTCTGAGGACCTGTCGTGGGGTCAAAGGCTAAATAGGCCCAGGCTGGAGGCAGGGATTAGGAGGCAGACCACCTGACATGGTGGACCAGGATTGGGCGGGAGTGTGGGAAAAGGAAAAAGGATATTACAAAAAAGGAAAGTAGGAAGTCATAATTTGACCCAGAGGAAGGAGGGTGGCACTTAGCATATGATCTTTAGTGGCCAGCGTCATAATGGCTTTGACCTCTAGTGGTTAGTGCAATACTGGCTTGGCGCCATACTGGCTCAGCACAACACGTGACCGCCAGCGCCATATTAGCTGGACGCCATAGTGACTAGGCAGGAATTACAGTGAGGCGAGAAACCAATCACAGGCCAGATGCCTACTACTGGGAGGCTTCATCAGTTCCATTTTCAGATAATGATCTGAGGCTCAGGGACCTACAAACCTTGACAAATTTGCATTAAGTGGGAAGCAGACGCCTCTTGCACTATTTCTCACCTTTTAGTATCTCTCTACCCTTTCGGTCAACTCAATCTGATTTTCACTCTAGTGACTTTTTCCCTTTTAAACCAGCACTGAATGTTTTTTGAAAATGTAAATGATTCTGAAATTGGCTTCGATGAAGAAATGTATGAGAAAAACTTAAGAAAAGAAGGGAAGAAGAAAAAATAGTGAGAGGAATGATTTTCCAGTATTACAACATAATAGAGTGCTGAAGTAACTGAAGTAGTGTAGTGAGGTATGGGGATATATAGGTTAACATGGTATAGAAGTTCCGGAAACTGATCTGCAGAAGCATAATACCACACATGATAAAGGTGACAGTTTAAAAGTAGGCAGATGAGAAATTTTGGGGGCTAGCAGTTTGGTTTTAAAAAATTACCTCACACACTAATTGAATTCCAAGTGTATTTCATGTTGTAATATGAAAAATGAAAACAATGGAAAATATAGGAGAATATTTTCACAACCTTGATCTCTGTGTGGCATTTGTAACTGTTTCATCAAAGGCAGGAGAAAGCCAAAAACCACTGCTATTCACCAGGCATGGTGGTACATACCTGTAATGCTGGCACTCTAGAGGGTGATCATTGTGAGTTTTAGGCCATCCTGGGCTACAAAGTGGGTCCAAGGCTAGTCAAAAATACCAAAAAACAAAACAAAACAAAACCAAAAAACCGTTGCTAGATTGGTGTACTTAAAAAATTTAAATTTCTTCTTGACTATAGCCATATAGATGAATAGTCACCTGGAACAAATACTTGTAAAATACATGAAATAAAAGAATTAGTGTTTTTAGCATATAAAGAAAAAAAAGTTACAGAAGAAATGAAAATGGATTATTAACATATGAAAGGCTATTTGATCTAATTTGTAGTAGTGATCAAATGAATTCACACTGCCACGAAATTAGCAGAAATTAAAATAATTAACAATGTCTAAGGAATAGGGAGTGAGGAGGTGGAGTTTTCTTTTATACTACTACTGTTAATCAAAATTAGATTAATTTTTTCTGGAGAATTATTTGGTATTATATATATATATCAAAATTGCACTTCTAGAATTTTTCATCAGGAAATAGCTCAATAAATCCATAAAACACACAGGGATAAACATTGCAGTGTTATTTTTAATAGAAAAAGTTAGTAAAACAACAACTAACTGTTCACAACTTGAGGATAGCAAAATAATTTATGTACATTTATAAAGTGGAATACTATTTATCTTGGAGAAGGCAGAAATGTGTTTTTTTTTTTTTTTTTTGCGGTACTGGGGATCGAACTCAGGACCCTGTGCTTGCTAGGCAAGTGCTTATTCCACTGAACTATATCCCCAGCCCCAAGAAATGTGTTTACTAATGTCAAAGGAATCCATGATGTGTTTAGTAGAAAAAGATTATAAAGTGCTATGAGTACCATTATCTGCTGTTTATAAAAAGCAATATATTTCAAAAAACTGACACAATTGTTTATTGTCATCTGATGAGTACTATCTTGAATGACCTTTAATTTATTCGTTTATTCATTCTTTATTCATTTCTACAATTTGTAATTATTTGTGATATATATGGACAATCAAAACATATAAAAATTGTATTTTGAAAAAATAAAATGAAATACACTATCTCATTATTTTGCAACATGGGAAAAAACTGGTGTCTTGTGTTAAATGTGTTAAATGACTTTGTGTGTGTGAGTGTGTGAAAGTGTGTGTGTGAAGAAGGGCAGTAAAATGCTAGAAGGATATAAAGAGAAGGAGCGGGGGGAGGACGAGGAGGAGAGGAGGAGTGGGCAGTGATTTTATCCTAATTTGCAACCCTCATAGATATGGAGGTTAACAGCACCGTCTTATATATATATTATGGGAGCTGGTCCCAGTCCTGAGCACAGCTTTGCAGTCTTTGATTGGAGGAAGGTAGTTTGCTTACACAAGTTTCCTAGCTTCTTCTACAGTAGTGCTGATACACAATGGGGACAATCACTTTGAAGCAGGAAAAGGGCATGAATCAGCCAGAGGCTGCACAGCCTCCCCCTCGACCACATGGCATTGAAAGGCTGTGCTCAGGACACTTGTGCACCTCAGAGCACCCCTTGATGCAAATGGAAGAAAGAAAAGTCACTGGGGAAGGACAGTGGGGAGAGTTATAGGAAGGGACTTAGGGATGAGTCTATGAGGGTCGCTTTGAAGGCTTCTCATCCTCAGGGTTCAGGGAACATCCTAGAGTTTAATATTTAAATAAAGGGATTCAGTTCTCATGCCATGCATTGACAGGGACCTTGGAGCTTCCCAGTATGCTCAGCAGTGGCCAGTGTGACTATACCAGGAGGGTGAGTGGTCACAGCTTTTCTTCCCTGGCACGTGCGTGCTGCTGCCTGATCTCCAGGAGCGATCGTTCTGGGCTCCCCAGACCGCACTTCGGTTTCACTCTACACTAGATACCAGCTCCCTTTTACTGTGTAAAGAATCAGGAGCATGGCCGTACCACGGGCAGAAGACAATCTTACTGCAGAAGATATGGATAGTGAAGTACATTTTTATGACACATGTAAGATAAGGTCTAAATATTACTTAAAGTTGATTTGCATTTAAAAATCCTTCTTTTCCTCAGGCTGCCTTACATACCCTCTCTTCTTTAACTTCTAAGACCTTTGCCCCTTCTATTTCGGGAGCAGAAGCTCAAAGTACCATTCTGAAAGTAATTTATTTCTCTCTTTTCCAGTACAAAGAGTGAGGGAACCAGCTCACTAAGAAGATTTTCAAGATATTTTTCTAAATGAAAGAAATCACTCCTGGGGATTAATTACACTGTTCTAATATTTATAGTAGCAATTGGTTCACTGTTTCTTTCTTATTTTCTCTGTTGCACGATATTGCATTGGGACAAATTTAGGGCATTTATTATTCTTGAGATCCTTACTCTAGCCCCAGATCTTTCTTAGTTCTCAGGGAACACTTTGTATATGATATTAATTTTGATACCAAATGAATCTGTACTTTGGAGCAAAACAGTTGTATTGGTCAACTTACCCATCAGTGGGACACAGTACCTCACAACCATGTCTTGGTTACTTTTCTCTGGTTGCTGAGGCAAAATACCTGACACTCAAAGTTAAAGAGGGAAAGGTTTAATTAGCTCACAGTTTGTGGGGGTTTCAGTGCATACTCAGCTGGCTCCAAGGCAGGTCGGCACATGGCAGAGAAGCAATAGCTCATGGTGGTGGAAGACAGCAAAAGCAACCAGAGCAAGAAGGGAGGAGAAAGAAGGAAGGCTCTGTCTCTCATATTTTATGTAGGTTATCCACGCTGGGAGGGGGTGTAGCACTCACACCCATAACCCCAGCACTAGAAAATGAATCAGTCCTAAACTCTAGACTCAGCCGCCCATGACTGCATGAGGCTTTGGGGGACATCCGGACACAAACTGTAACACACAACTTGAAGGAGAAGAGGTTTAATTTGGCTCACAGTTTTGGGGGATTCAGTCCAGGGTGGGCTGGCACCAGTCAGAAACATCATGGCAGAATGGCTCAGTGAAGCAAAGCTATGGATTTCATGGCAGTCAAGGACCAGGGTAGGGTAACAGGGCCAGAGAAGAGGAGACAAAGGACCAGGTAGCAAACCCATGGGCATATTTGCATGACCTGGGTGGACACACTCCAGAAGGGAGCTTTACTAATCCACTAAGAGGTTCTCAAGCCACTCAAGCCGATGTGTAGCTTAACTCTCATAGTGGGAACAAAGCATATGTCTAGGTTGAGCACTAAGAAACTTTTGTACTAAAGGGTGTCTGAAATTGAATTGATACGGTAGGTTGCTTTATAGTAATAAATAGCCTATGAAAATATAGAAGAAGGATAATGGTTCAGCAGGAAATATAAAAGAGTAGTAAAAGAAAAGAGCGTGCTTAGAAGGAATAGCAAACAAGAGAAAACAAGGGCAAATGAAAATAAATAAGAGGAAGAGTCAGGCAATTTAAAAAGGGGTATTTAAAATTCTTCCTCAAGCACTAGATTTAGGATGGATTACAGTAGTCTACTCTACCTTGCTTTTATTTTATTTTTTGCCTTTTTGAGACGGGGTTACTTTATATAGTTCAGGCTGGCCTTGAGCTCACTTTGTAGCCCAGACTGGTCTCAAACTTGCAATGATCCTCCTGTCTCAGCCTCCCAAGTGCTGAGATTATAGGCATGTGCCACCACACCCAGATCTACCTTGCTTTTAATAGCTATGAATAAACCAAGAGGCCAAGAATCCAGATGAACCCAGGCAAAGCCACTTGATGAACCAAAGTAGATATGAGCCTAGACCTGAGGTCTTTTAGTTACTAATCCAATAATGTTTCCACCAGTACATACTTTAGCTCTTCCTGGAGGTATTGGACTGGCCAGATCATAATTAACTCATTAAAACAATGAGAAACAGATACAGACATTAACACCACAAGATCACCAACTCTCTGAAGAGTTCAGAATTGCTTTGTTTTAGTATCTACTACTTTCCTTGGTTGCTAAAAAAATTCAGTAGCTTTCTTTTTCTCTAAAATTGAATATTATATTTAGGGAAGTGTTTTTCAGCATAAGAGGATTCTACTAGCAATAAAGTTGTTTTCTAAATAGTTCAATAATAAGCTGGGAGGGGTGTAAATAATAGAGATGCAATGATTGTGTATCCTTGAACAAATTTCACATGGGATATATATATATATATATATATATATATATATATATATCGATCAAAAGGCCAATTCTCAAGAGACAACTTCAAAAGGCGAACCAGCATATTTCAACTAGCTTTTTTATTTCTTTGCATACAGGCAACTACCCAGCAAGAATGGCAACAAAGTGAAAGGCACCAAGTGAAAGGAAAACAAATCATTTGAAGCAGGGGAGAAATAATTTCCTGGTAAGAAGGACTATGTGGTGATGGTTCAGCTAGTGATCCATTATGGTTGTTAAGAGGCCAAAGAGACCTGCAGATCTCTGAGGTGCACGGAAACGGGAGGGGGCAAGTGAACACGATGAAGAGAACATGTGGATAAATGCAGCGCCTCGACAGCTGGAAAAGGCTGATGGATGTGCTCTGCACCTCAGAAGACGGAGCTCCCAGCAGAAGAATAAAGAGTGTAACAGTGCGCAGCCTGCTAGAACCACACAGTTAGAGGACTGATCCTCTAACAACCTCCCATTTCGAGAGTTTATAATGTGCTGTAAAAACCCCTTGTCTTGGGCTAAAACCTGGCACTACTACACTTAACTGCGTTTTATTGTTATTGTACAAATCCCCGATTTGCTGTTACTTTCCCTTAAGTAGAACTGGTTCTATTTTCAGCAATGCAGGTGCCAAGATGTTTTTTCAAAATTCTCCATAGAGAATGGATTTGATTTGCAAAATGCAGAAACTCAATTTCAATTCTTAAACTGTAATGCTGGAATAGGCAGCAAGGACATTCTGATTAAATCATGCTACTTTCAAGCTATTAATCCCACCTTGGATGCTGTCTATAGATACAGAAAGTCATGAAAAGCAGAGATATCCGAGTCTCTGGTGGGTGAAGGTCATCCTGTAGCTATTTCTCCTCAGTGGCCTTTATAAAAAATTTTGGGAAGTCTTTCTTTTTCCAAACCAGTTGAGTATCCTTTATCCAAAATGCTTGAGATAAGAAGTATTTTAGATTTTATTATTTTCTAGATTTTTCAAATATTTGCATATACATGATGAAATATCTTGGGGATATGACACACGTCTAAACAACAAAGCGATTCGTGTTTCATATAAACCTTATACACTTAACCTGGAGGTAATTTTATATAATAGGGTATTTTTAAGTGTACCTGTGTTTTGGCTGTAATGTGTCATATGTGATCACATGTGTAAGTTTTCTAACCTGTGCCATCATACTGGTAGTCAAAAGTTTTGGACTTTGGAGCATTTTAATTTCAGATTTTCAGATTAAGGATGCCCCACCTAAATATCTTAGCAATTACATTTGATATCAGTCAGGAAGAAATAAAATAATTTATTTCATAAATGAGCCTGCTGATACTCTAACAAATAGCGCCAGAGTTAACACATGTGTCCCAATGCTCTGAGCAGCAGTACAATGCTTTTCGATGCCTTTATTTGGCAGAATTTTATTTCAGTGCTTGGTTATAATACATGATCTCTCTATTCTTCAAAACTAGGCTAACTACAATTCTCCTGAAATTAAATGACTGCATACAGTTAAATTCAGAGTTAGAAAATAAAAGTCCAGTAATTTTATCTCCCCTTTCCATTTCACTCTCTGTAATCAGAATCAATTATAATCAATGAATTATCAAAATCTATTGACAATTTCCAAATAATAACCTTTCCTTTGCATATAGGGTACTTTGCAAAGTACCGAAAACAGGCTACCACTGCAGAAGAATATAAATCGAAGTGAAATTTTAAAAAATTAACCATTTAGAAAAGCAAAAGCCTAATTAAGCAATCTACAATGTTTTATGTTTTCTAAGATCTGTTCCTTAAGAAAGGATCACTTTGATGGTTCAGATGTCACAGTTAATTATTTTCAAAGTGAAATAAAGTTTACTCTCAATTCTCTTGATTTATTTATTTTCAAGTTAAAAACCCAGTTTTGAGTGGATATTTTTATTTCAAAGATCTGAATACTTCCTTTTCCCTCCTAGTTCTTCTACTTTTAAAGGAACTAGTGGGCTAAGAATATTCTCAGGTGGAAGAAATATTTTGCACAATGGAAGGAAAATGTTGTTTCCCCCAGCTCTAAGCTATATATTTGCATTTTGCTTTCCATGGTCAGCAGTGCTGGTCCATGAAGGGTAAAAATGCCCATTTTCTGTAGCTGTGCACAGAGAACGCAGAGAGTTCAGGAAATAGATTTGGAAGAAGAGCTTCTACTGGACATGATCCTTGGCAAGCGCCTTGATTTTCTGAATTGTGGGATACTGCTTTAATTGTTTCTTCCAGCTGTTCTTAGATTCCTTTCTTGTATGTTGAACTATGGTAGTCAGTTTGTGTAGTTAGAGTGTAACTGGTTTGCAGTTGTGTTTGTTCAACTTTCTGAAGTTTTCCACATGACAGCATTTTTTCTGTTTTTGAGACAGAGTCTCACTATGCAGTTCAGGCTGGCCTTGAGCCTACTTTGTAGTCCAGGCTGGTCTCGAACTCACAACGATCCTCCTGCTTCATCCTCTCAAGTTCTGGGATTACAGGCATGCGCCACCACATCCGGCAATGTGACAGCATTTTAACTGGGCCCTGTATGTACAGAGTGCCCTTGGAACATATAAAGAGGATGTATTACCTACCCTTAGCTATATTTTCTTGGGTGGATGACTTATGGTGAGTGTTGAAAAATCCGTATGAGCTGCCAGGTGCAAGTTTTCCTGTATATAAATTTCAGGAAAGAACCACATGGGTTAAAGTTTCCCGAAAGAAAAGATGGTGTACTTATATGGAGTGTGTGGTGTACATGCTTTATGTGTGCAGGGAAAGGGCGCTGTACACAGCACAGAGACAGGAGGTGCAGCCTCGCAGGCAGGCAAGGCCCGTGTACGGTGGGCTTTCAGGGGATGAGAAGGAAGCAACGCTGGGATGGTGGTTGGGGATGGAAAGAGAAGGGGCAGCGACAGATTTTAAATAGATAATCAATTTTGCATGGTTAAGCCAATGACCTAAATGTGGCTGTGGAGCCCATTGAGATCTTTAGAATTCATTATTACACTACCTAGCAGGCAGCTCTCCAGTCTTTCAAGCAAATGAGCAATTTGCTGAATGCGCTCATGGCAGGGCTCACCCTTTGTGGGTGCCATAAATTCCTCTAGCCTTTTCCTGACCGCCTTTCTTTTCTTCCTTTACTGCTATTTAAAAATGCCTGATTCTTTCCCAGATATCCTGACAAACTAGTGCAATAATGAGTGACTGAGATTAAAATTATCCCTTCCTTGTCACATATTTGCATTTGAGGCTGAACTCTCAGAAATGGCTTTCCTGGAGGAGCTTTCAGGCCCCATGCCAGGCAAGAAGACACGTGAGCTTTCAACTCCTCTTAAAGTAGGCCATGTAAGTGACTGTCTATGCTGACTTCAAAGACATCTGGTTTTGGTGCTTAATCTGGTCTGCCTGTGAGAGGCTTGCCATTAGACCTTCTAAAATGAAACTGAGTGTGTGGATGTGTATTTAGATTCAGCATAATGGTGTGTATGATTTTTTTTTTTAATTTGTGCTTTCAAGAATCAACTAAGAAAGTTCTGTTATTTGATCCTGCTGATGTTCTCTTTCAGACAGCTGCCACCAGCACCGCTTGGCCACTTCCTTTTTATTTCCTATTCCCTTTTAACTGTCGAGCTTACTTTGATATGATTTCGTCTCTCTGTGTAATGGCAACGAGAGAGAATGTTTTTTCCCAAGGCCATGGCATGATATGCCTTTTAATGCGTTTTAGTTTTATAACCTAGCAAATTTAAGAATGAATTAAAGTTCTGTTTGCCTGGCCAAGCATGCTTTCGACATGTTGAAAGGTAATAGGGCACATTAGACCACATGTGTGCTTGACAACTGATTTTTAGGACAGAATGGGTCATTAAGGGTCTGATTCCTGGATCTGCCACTTTTCTACCTTGTGATTTGGGCTAACCCACAGAATCTATCTGGTCACTGACTACTCCTTATAAAATGGTAAAATGAATATAATTTTACCTTTCTGAACTCCCAGGGATGCTGCGCATCTTCAGATCAGCTGGGAAAGTTGCTTTGTGTTTCATGAATTCCACTCAAGCATATCTTTAAAATGTCTTAATACAAAGATGCTAAATAGAGGACATATATTGTTTTGGAAAACAATGTTTTTTTATTGTTTTCAATGTGTGTTTTTTTAGAAATAATATTTCCATTACACAATTTTGTTAAGTTAGTTTTCTGTGACTTCTGGATCTTATTTTTAACACATAATTTAACAATATATTGTATTTTTGACAGCATTATATATCTTTCCCCAGAAATCTGTAAGACTGTGCTGTTAATTTGAAGCCAGGGAGTGAATCTAGTTCCCAGTGAATATCGCCACCACTGGAACCTGATGTCCTATTAACAATCCACAAAATAGCAATCACAGGTGGTGCTGCTACAGAGCGGAGAAA
Source organism: Dinomys branickii (assembly GCA_004027595.1). Lineage (NCBI taxonomy): Eukaryota > Metazoa > Chordata > Mammalia > Rodentia > Dinomyidae > Dinomys > Dinomys branickii. The sequence continues at coordinate 57,644 of PVLD010005436.1, read as the reverse complement.
CTTCTTCCGGTAGATACAGATACCTTTTGGCAATGCATTTTTCTTTCTCAGTCATTCCCTCTTGAATTGCACTTGGCTTCTGGTTGACCTATTAGTGACTCTGAGATAGGATACATTCCTTTATAACTTTTGGAAACCCCATCACAGTGAACAGAGTCTGTGCCTTTCTATTAAGTACTGTGCATAATGAACTACCCTTCCCTTCAGATTCATAATCCCATATTGCCAGATATCTCCAATTCTTTCCATGTTGGATGGAGGCAATTTGCCATCCTGTCTTTCAGTGTAGAGGGAGCATATGTTCAGCTCCCTAGATTGAAAATTCAGGCCATATAGACCCACTAATGGAAGGATTTTGACATTATGGAAATTAACTCTTTTTCTCTGAAGACTAAAGCTGTGATACCCCTCCAGGGTAGCCCAATCATCCCAGAAAGTGACATGGAAAATTTTAAGACAAAATTAATTTTCATTGCATTTAAATTCAAAACAAAAGCATGCCAAATTGAGCTGTTAAAGAAAGGGTTATCTTGACAACCCATAAATGCCTTTTTCAATCTGAAAGTAGTTTATTCAGTGAATGTTGTGTCCTGCCTGGAAACTCCTTGAGACTTACTCTGGCTCCAGACCTGGAAGGAAGACTTTCTATTCTGTACAGAATTCTTTTTTCCAGGTTTGGAAATTAACGTTTGAAATCAGTTCAAGGTAATGTGAAAGAGGCAAATTATAGTTTAAGGGAAGCTCTCGCACTCTGATAAACCTGAGTTCTATTTAAACTATAGAGGCAAACTGCAGTGAGAGACTTTTTACTTTGCTTCCTTCCTTCTTGTTATCTGTGCACCAATATTTGAGCAGTTCTAGCATTCTTACCTGATGCCATCTCTCCACTGCCTATTATGAAGTACTCATTAAAAACCCTTATTTCACTGCATCATTATTGTCCTTTTAAGAGAACTATTATTGTGTCAGTTAAATGCGTTTCAAAAGCAAGAACTTTATTAATCATGGCAATGTAGCTACCAACATTTTTGCTTTATTTCTTCTCTTTTGAACCTATCACTAAAGTTCAGCACAGCTTCTTTTGAGTCCACAGGAATCCTAGGTCTTTTCTGTTGCTCTTCTAAGAGATCAGTACCTCATTTTAAGTAGGACAACCATCTTTTACTTTAAATATCTTTATAATCATTTTCAGGCAATTTTTATGTTTACCATGCACGTACATCTTATTATATATATGATTTGATTGACAGGAAATCAAATTATAAGCACTCATTGTTTGTATCGCATAACTATTTTCTGTACCACTGGAAAAAAAAAATCTTAGATCCTGCAACTGCTTAAAATCATATTCATGGCAAATGGTGGTATTTTGTGCAGTGGAGACTAAGCGTATCCATATGAATCTTGGTCTGAAAAACGTGTAAATATACAAAGCATTAACAGACTGGGCCATAGTCATCAAGATACTGAGTCCTTGTAGATTAAGGACTCTTTCCGAAGTGTTTTCTGGTTGGAAAATGGGGAAATATGTTTTGTCATAAGCTTAAAGCTTTGGAGTGGAGTGAGGAATGGGATAAGAACAGAGGAATGTTCTTTGCTGAAACTTTTAATCTTTTTCTCACTGTGATTTTGTGTTATTATGATTGGTAGTAACAGCACTACTTTATATAAAGATGCAGATGCGGATGCAGTTAAAGTCCACTTTAGTATTACAGAAGAGGCATAACAGATATTTCTGTCCTATTACAATAACAAAAGACTCATTCCATATAGAATTTGTGTATGGATTTGATTCCTTTTGCAATCCGTTTTAGATTTTTACAGGCGAAGGATATGGAGCAGAAATGCAAATGACCTACGTGAGAGAGATACCAAGATGGAAATTTGTGAGTCTTGTCCAGTGAAGAGAGATTTCTGGGCAATGATTGGCCATGTAGAGACTGGATTTCCTAGCCTCCAATAACCCTCCAAGGTGGGGCTATGTGACTACTTTTCATTGATAGAATATGAAAAGAACTTGCGGAGGACCACCTAGATGACTGTCCTTAAAGGAAGAGCAATTATCTCCATTTTGGCTAACCTTGACCCTGTTTCCATGTATTGGTATGTACAGAGCTGGCTAGGACTTTTCCTTATCTCCTCAATTCGATTTAAGCAATGTAAATAGGTTTAGCAGAGGTGCTAATGTGTAGTCTTTGAAGCAAGGTGACAGGTCAGTGCTGCCCTGCCTTGTAGCTCCCCCAAAAAGCATGTGCGAGCCAGGGTGGAGGGAGAGCCAGGCTCCATGTTGTTGGCTGGGATCGAGCCTCAGGATAAAAGGCTATGACTTCCTAGGGCATAAAAAGTTACACACCTGAGCTGAAGCTCCAACCCCCAAACATTAGATACTATCACAAATTGTTTTAGGCAGATTACTCTTCTGCAGATCCTTTTCTCTGCATATTGCAGAGGTGATGTTAGGCCTCCTACTTGGCCCAGCTCGCAGCACTCATGTACTTCCAGCCAACCTTACAATCACTCATCCTCAAGTCATTCCCCTCTTTGTGAATTAATAAAATCCAGATTTGGCCCTGGGTTGAGACCTTTGTTCCAGATAGCCATCACTTTGGCTAGACTTAGGATCCCTTGACTCCGCACAACCACAGATATGCCTTAGTGTCTTTATTCTCACCATGGGTGGCACTGGTAGTGGTAGATTGGAATTAACTCACTAGGATTCCAATAACTTCTCCATGGGATTACAAATATAAACTTCCTGGACTGTGAGAAGGACCATGAAGTACTTTCTATAGAAATGGCTTCCAGATCAGGGATTAAAATACAGATGGACCTTAGCCATGGTCCCCTTCACAACCTGCCAGCTGAATAAAGAATTTGTCATGGCCCAGAAGTGGGTTGAACCCTGAAACAGAAGTAGCATGGGGCCCAGGTGATCATGTAGAAAGTTGAGCAACCAAAAATGCACTCGTTGATTCTGATGTGAGAAGCAAACTTTTACTCTGCTAAGCCACAGAAGTTGGGGTTAATCTGCTAAAGCCGCTAGCATTTATCTTGATGAAGATAGCATTAGAAAATGCCATTTTCTAGTTACAGACTCTCAACCTAAATCGTGTGTAGAGTCATCAACAAAAGGAAGGGTCAAACTGAATATACCCTTACTGTGTGCTTCTTTTAAATTTCAACACTCAGGAAAGTGCTCTGAAATAGTGTAAATCTTTCATTTCTAATTTCATTGATCGTCTTTCTGATTGGTAGACAGTGTTACCTGGGAGGAATTTATGAGCTCACTGAAAGTCTAAGAGTTTCATAGTCACTTTAAATGATTGTTGTATAATGGATTTTTCAAGTATGGGTGTTGTTTATGTAATATATTTAGCACATATTCCAATACATGGCATGACAAGGTTTGCATTAATGTGTTGGGTTTTATGCAGCACAATATATTCTTATCATGAGATAATTAAAATTGTTCACATGTCATCAGAGCTAGGAATGACAACACACAAGACGTCTAGTTCATCATCTTTTAGTATGGACATCATTTAAAAAAATTTTTTTTTGAAACAGGGTCTTACTATGTAGTTCAGGCTGGCTTTGAACTCACTAGTAGCCCAGGCTGGCCTCTAACTCAAAGCAATCCTCTTGCCTCAGCCTCCTGAGTGCTAGGATTACAGGTGTGTGTGCCACTGTAGCTGGCGGACATCTTTTTTTTCCTCTCCCTTTTCTTTAGTTTTTGTATACATTTCATGAAGACTTGAAAAACCCCAGGTTCTTAAATGCCAAAGGAAATGTGACATGATAGTGAAAATTAAGAATCATAATTCTGATTTTACTTATTTACTTGCATTTGAATGTAGAATCTTTCTGAAGGCTTGGTGGGGGGTTGGAATATATTTTTTACTTTAAATAGTACATTAGACAAGTTTTAATGTTGATCATAGACAGGAATATCATATTTATGACTTGATTGCCGTTTAGTCCTTACTTGGGGGATAGAAGGGACTCTAGAGAGTCACATATTTGCACGATGTATCTTACTGCGTTTGTAAGTCTGTTTCAACCAAGAGATGTGTAAAATCACCAATGACTGGTCAATTCCCTACTGGTTGCAACTGAGAAACCTTATAAATTCTGTTTTTCCACTTATTAATATTTAACATTCTAATATTAATAGAGACCGTGAACTAGGTTCTTGCTAAGATTTTCAGTTGAGAATCTGAAAATCAGCCAGCTATAGTATAGTGAGCAATATTTGGAAAGAGGGTGATTTCCTCTCTTCTTTTCACCCCTGTATTGCCCCTCTTTTTCTTGAAAACTTGATTGTTCCTTTTTAATATGTTCCACTTACATCCTGTCTTGAGGACCAGTGTTTATATCACGGTTACCTCTGTTTTCTTCTGTCTCAAAGGAAAACAATTTGATGTTCACTTGATCCTACTCCACTGTTTTCTCCCTAACATCCCTTCTTGCCCGGACTAGGGCAACAGCACTCTTACCAGTTCCGCCTAAATCAAGTCTTCCTTCTTTCTAATTTGTTCTCAAGAGTACCTTTTATTTTTTTTAATTTTATTTTAAAGAGAAAAAAGCAGAAACAAAACAACAACAAAGAAACAGAACTATTCAAAAACAATAAAAATGATACAGAATTTCACAATAAGATAGGAAATTAACAATGGTTGTGATACTACATATAGTTATCTTCAATGAAGTTGCTCAGATTACCACGTGAACGAACGTAAGATTGATGAAACAATTAAACATTAATGGCTCCTTTCTAGAAATTAGGGGTACAATTATCTTAGTTATTGTACATATGTATTTCACTTCTTTTTCTACTTTCCCCCATCCCATTTGTCCTTTCCTTTTAAAAAAGATAGACTTAACAATGAAACTGATTTGGAAAACAAGTTATTAGGACAGTTATAATAGTTACTACATTGGACATTATCTTCCTAGTAGTTACTCAGAGTAAAAGATATATGTATGCTATCTTGTCTATACAATATTAGCACAAGACTTATTTTTAATGAACTAAGAGAAATTAGCTGTATAAGGCTGCCTTTTAGAAGTGCAGGTCCCACCAGGCATGGTTGCACATGCCTGTAATCCCAGCACTCAAGAGGCTGAGGCAGGAGGATTGTAGTGAGTTTGAGACCATCCTGGGCTACAAAGTGAGTTCAAGGTGAGCCTGAGCTGCATAGCAAGACTTTGTCTCAAAAAGACAAGAAAAAAAATTAGAAATGTAGGTCTGTTCTCATTTCTTTCTATTCATAACCTTTCAGTGTCTTCTTTTTGGTTTCAGAATGAAGTCCATAGTCTTTACCAAGATCAGTAGGTTTGGGATTTGGGTTCTGGGTGATTATTTATGGTTATGTGACTTGACTAGTTACATTTCAGTTTCATTACACTGTTGATTTTCAATATTTGTGGTAGTTACTCTCCATAAAGTACCTGTGAACACTGATTTAGCCAGTACTGAACCATTTCTCCTTGAGGAAATACAAGGTTAGGTTCCTGGGATCCTTTGGTTACAACAGTTTTGTTTTAGGTGTTTCTATTTAAAAGCTTAATACATGTTGTTGATATTTTAATGTTGAACTCATGCTCAGTAGCACTACAGGTCAAGCCTAAATGAAACTTAGGTAACAACATATTTTGTCCATAAAGTGCATCACAGCTTCCTTGCACTCACAAATACCAGACAGTATTTCACCAAATTGCAGGGTAGATCATTTTACATAAGTGGGGAATTCACCAACAGAAGGCACCAAAAGTTCAACAAATGTGTGAAATAGATTGTGAAAAGTCCACTTTTTAACAGTGGGAGAGCTGGTACAAGGATGCACAGGGTTTCTTCTCTTGCCCTTGGTTGACAGCAAACACGCCTATCAGGAGACTCAAATTTCATTGTCTAATGTGTTTGCGAATGACTAGAAAAGTGCCTGATTGATTTGAGGTAACAAGTAAATTTTAGCAAGGACGAGAATTTGCAAATCTGGAATCTGTGACTCATAGAACTAAATGAGCAAAAAGAATGTCTACAGTAGGCACCCCTGTTTTTCTACCCTCCAAATCTACCTTATGCTTTTTTGGCCGATTTCTAATTTTGAAGGAATTGGGTGTATTGTTTCCTGCGTAGCCATGAGTTCAAAGGGCTGAAGAACCCTGCTAATTGTCATTGAAAACATTTACAGGGCCTCGTATTTCCTTTGAAAGTGAAAAGTTTATGGATGGACATGTGATTCAGACTAGCTAATGAGGTATGGGGGAGGTTTCCTTGTTAATGGAAAAACATACAAGAGACACTCCTCAATTTTTCTTCAAAAACTTTGTGTCTACCCAGAACAGCAGAAAATAGTGAAGGTTTCTGAAACTATGCAACAATGACATGCTATGTGTGACTCAAAGAAAATTTGACTAGAACTGACGTTTTTGAGGATGTTGATAAACAACTGAATTAACCAACCAAGCCTTCTTGATATATGAGATAAGAAATTTTGATGTCAACTTGAATAGGTTTTGCTTGTTAATAAATTATTTGCAACCTAAAACACCTGGATAATGCTTTATTTTTTATAAGTTGGTATCAGGAAATAAATGAGAGCAAATATATATGTGTATCATCTGTATCACTGCAAATTGAAAAATGTTACTTTTTCATATCATATTATTAGATATAGAAAGACTATAAATTAAAGCTTATGCTACTAAATATGTTATCATTGTTTCTCATTAACAATAGGCACAAGCTGACTCTAACCCATAGAGGTATTTTATTTCAATGCTCTTGCTTAGAATCATTGTCTTTTAAATTCTATTTTCCCTGTTGGCCAATTGTCCTCAACCATTTTCTTTTTAATTAAAATACAGGATATTAATGTGTGTGTGTATATATATATATATATATATATATATATATATATATATATATATATACACTTTAAGTTGCATTATCAGGATTATTATATATTATATATTATAATTATAATTATTATAATAATTATTATATATTATAATTATTATTATATATATTATTATATATTATATATTAGTATAAAATTCTGATAAGATTTTTGTATTTTCCCTATTGGTCAATTGTCCTCAACCATTTGCTTTTTATTAATATACAGGGTATTACTTTTTAATTAATATATAGGGTATTTATATATATATATATATGTACTTTAAATGGTATTATCATGATTATTATATATTATTAGTATAAAATTATGACAAGATTTCTGTAATAATTTCCTCAAGCTGAGGTGGGGACTGGAAGCTTTATTACAAGGGGCTTCATAAATATGTCAAATGAAGAATGGCATATTTCCAGAAATTGAGATGTTATTTAGAAGACATATGTTCTGGAGGCTAATTCTCAGCCATTGTTTAATTCATTCAAGTAAGTATAAAATGCTTGCTATAGTCACAACACAGAGGCTATAAATTTGTTCTTGCAGATATGCATTATACCTTTTGGGCTGAGAATGCTTGGTGTGGGCCAGTCTGTGAAACTGGAGAACACAGGAGGTTTCCCCAACATTGTTGTATTTCCACGCTGCCATGTCCAGAATGGACACCGTGAAATAATAATCTATTTTGTTGTGCAGAACACGCTCATACATAGTTTTAGAAGCTAATGTTTGCCACAAGAGCATATTTTTCCTCTATTGAGTTTTTCAATATTAGATGACTGAGGGTCCCAGTATTTCCTCAAGTTCACACGTTTTTCTGTTAATGACACTGCCTGAAGCCACCTCAAGTGCCAGTTGTCAGGCATTGCAGGATGATCGGTCACTGTGACAACCTGTCAGAGCTGCTGGTTCATAGGTGATAGCACTTGTTGACGTTCTCTGTGATTTTAGTTTCCTCAGAGGCCCGTGAAGTCACACTGTTCAGCAAGGATCTGCAACCTTGCCATCTCTTATGAGTGTACACTGAGACCTCGAACTAATGCTCTGTAACTTCCAGATGGTTTCTTTGAGCCATTTTTAGGGGTCTGACACACTATCTAACATGGAGCTGCTGTTCTCCCCCTTTACAGATAATGAGTCTGAGCATCTGGAATACAACCATTTTGACTCTTTTAAAGAATAAGTACCACCTGCACGTGTACTAAGGGTAAACTTTTACCTCTCATTTTTACCTACCCTGCTCTTATTTTTCAAAGATCTTTGCAGTCCATGTGACATGGAAATTGTGCTCACGTTCCCTTTTCAACACAGATGGCCTTCTGACCATCTTTCCCTTAATTATAATGAAAATAACTCAAAACATAGCGCTAGAGGATTTTAGAATGTTGCCGTGAATGTAGATATTGTTATTGTTGTTATTATTACTATTGTTAAATGCTATTTAAACCCTTGACTATTGAAAACATCTCCCTAGTTTTTAACATCTCCCCCCTTTTAACAAAAGGAGATGAGTGGGTCATTATTAGATTTTTAAATTAAAGAAACTGTATAGGGCTTTTGGAGTATTTGATTTGTGTCATTGGAATAAATCTGGTCAGATGTTTGATAACTTTTGCTGCCTCTTGTGGGGGCTCTCACGTTTCCGTGACAGATGTGTTAGAGTGCACCGATTCAGGTTGTAGTAAAGGAAGCAGATAAAAAGTAAACTCTCAGCTCTTCCTCAGGTTAGGTGTTCAGTTGAATCGGCAGCAGCAAGCACTGCTCGTTGTGACAGCTGAGTAGAAGCCAAGGGAGAGGTTCTACGTAGAGACGAACTTCCCAGGGAAAAGACAACATGACTCTTAGGGTTTCTGAGAGATGATGCATCTCACTATACTCCTGTTTCAGTGGCTGTGTAGCAAGTCCATGGCATGGCAGGAGCACGTATGACCCTCTGGCAAGCCTGAAGAATAGCAGAATTTTGTGAGTGGCCCTGAAGTCTGTCCTTGTGAATGAGAACTGGAAAGAAGTGGGAAGGTGAGTGAGGGGTTACCCCTTAATGCTGTGTTTGCAAAACACACAGTTTTTCCCCTTTATGTTTCTGGAGAAGGTTTTCAGCTGGAGTGGTTGGGTGGGGCACCCTGAGAGGGAAGCTCTAGCCATTACAAGCTACTCCTGTGCCCCACCCACACGTGTATGAAGAAGTATACATAATGACCTCTGCGCACAGCTCTAAGTGAATGTCTGCAGGAAGGGCCATGCACTGTCTGTGGGCATCAGGTGAAGTGTTTTCTTACATGTACAAGGGCTAAGAGGACTAAATGCTGTTTCCAAGACATGAGTATTGCTTTGGTGACCTGTGCTGTGGTACTACAGTCACATGTCACCTGCTTATGATCAGTGAGGTGCAGCCTCTTCCCCTGTGCACTGAGTGCGTGTTTATCAAATTCAACAGCAAAATAAAATCATGTCATTTAAAGTGTGAAACCCTTGATGTAGTCATGGTTTTTACTTGGTATCAGCCAATCCACACCCCAGAGAGAGACAGAGAGACAGAGAGAGAGAGACAGAGACAGAAACAGAGAAAGACAGAGAGAGACAGGGAGAGACAGAGACAGAGAGACAGAGCAAGAGAGAGAGAGAGAGAGAGAGAGAGAGAGACGTAGAGAGAGAATCATAGTTGTCACTGATGCAATTAATAGAACGATTTTTTCAGGGGCGGGAAAGTCAGGATGACCCTAGGTAGGTTTTATTGGCCTTAAAATACACCACAAAGGCTATTTTCAAAATTGGTTTAAGGAAACATAACCCAAAGTAAAATAACGTTCATTTAATGTGAATTAAAAAAATAAAATGTGGGTGTGTGCTTTTATTTTGAGCACAAATTTAGCACTGAAGTGACCAACCAAATATGCCAAGTGGAAAGTAATATCTTTAATGGAAACATAATGAGCAGAGAGGTCAAGTGATGGATATACTCTAAATTATTTTCTTAAGAAGAAAAGACTTTTATTCCCTATTTTCTTTTAATTTCAACACTAAAGATTTTTAAACAGTAGATAAAAAGTATGAGGCTATGTCTCTATTTTATAAAATATCAATAAAAAGCCTTAAAAATAATTTGAAATTGGACTATCTTCTAGCTGTATTTATCTTTCAGGCCCTTTGAAGGGAGGGTTCCATAGCTTGAGAGTTGCTCCCTGTTACTATTCTGTCTGCTTGTTTGTTTATTACCACTCTGTTAAGGTGAGTTTTGGCAGGAGCTGACTTCCTTCTGGCTGCTCAGAGCTGTACCTGAGCGTGCTTGGTCCAAGGAGACAATCCCTGAACTGCAGGGCCTTCCACATACAGAGATGTATTTCTATTCACAGCGAGAAAGGAAATAGGAAATAACCCAGGGCAAGTCTTGCTAAACTGGAAAAATGAATTAGATATGCTCCTAAATAGAATCGGAAAGCATAATCGTGTGAGAAAAAGAAAGAAATGTATGAGGAAGTGTCCTTACCAGTTCAACCTGGGATCTGGAACACACTTACGGAGGTGGAGAGCCTCTTACAGATATAGCTTTCTTCTCAGGCCCTCTAACCAAAAAGGGGAATCACCACTGGATAAATATTTTCATTATTTCCATTGGTTCCACCTTATTTTTATTTTAAAATATTTGTAGTTAGGAGAGAAATACAGCAAGTGGGAAAACTAGAATTAGTGAGCTTTCCTGGAACACATATTTCCCACTTAAAAATCGGGCAAATAAAACTGTGAATGTATCTCTGATCTCAGAGGTGCTCTCCTTTACAATGTGCCCTGCACACTGGGGCTCAGTTTAGTGGTGAATTGCTACAGCTGAGCTGCATGTTTACAGTTCTTATGTCATATTACTTTATCAAGACATTGGAAGAGAAGCCAGAAAAGCAAACTTCATTTTCCAGGAAAAACAAAACAACTCTCCCCCTAAGAAAAACAGAACTCAGAGCAAAAGCTTCACTAACCTTCATGTTGTACCAATACAACTGTTCATTCTATAAAGCATGATCAAAAAGTACAATGAGTGTTTAAATTAAAAATATTTGTTATAGCAAAAGTCGCTGCTGTTAATTCCCCCCAAAATACTTCCCTTCGCTTTAAACATACTTATCCCACTGTTTTTGCCACTTCCTGAAACAGTTCCAGATGGCATTAGTGTCTTCAGATACTCCGCTGTGGCTGCCTCCAGGTTCTGAATGGATTCAGATTTACCTTCCATGATCATTTTGACTTTGGAGACAAGTTGGAAGCCACATGGAGCCAGGTCTAGGGAATGAGGCAGATGAGGACTCACTGTAATGCCTTTACGAGTCTGCACACACTCAGCCATAGCATTTAGCGCCTTTTTTAGAGCCACACTTTGTAAAGGTACACTAAGTACTTCTACAAGGGCGTCAGGAACTGACAACAGTGGAATGCATGCATTTGAAACAAAAGGGTGGCTTTTAAAATGAGGATTAATAGAGATATATCTTTGATTATAATACATTTTTTAAAACTTTGAACATTCCCTGCACACACTGATAGTGCCTCATAGGCACGTTAAAGTGAGTTAGGGTTTGAGGGTCTAAATCTCACTATCAACCACACATCCTCTTGTTCAATGAACGCTTATTGTTTGCTTATTTTAAACTATATTTGGAAAGGATGCTTACATTTCTTTAGATATTTGCTCTATTCTGAATCCCAGATATTAAGAAAAACAGGATGAAATGCTTATTCTCAGGAACAGGTAGCATTTATAATAAAAGTGTAGACAAAACAGCAGCACAACCCAGGAAAACACAATGTAAACCAATGAAACCAAAGCGGAACAGCCAGCACCTCCGGAGAAAGCAGTCGTCAGTGTTTGTGCCAGTTGAGTAGTTACGTATGTGCGAGAGTTTCTTGCACTATTTACCTTGTTTACCTTGTCTTCTTTCCTTTCCTCCTCTTCTCCGTAATAATTGCTAGAAATTCATGCATAAAACAAAGTTGAGCAGTAAAATGGAAACAAATATTAATCATCTTTTCTGGTACCAGGAATCAAACTCAGGACCTTGCACTTGCCAGGCAGGCGCTTATGCCACTGAGCTATATCCCCAGCTGAATATTAATCATCTTAATAGAAGATATTATTCTGGGCACTGTAGAGCTACAGTCATCAAAGGAACATTCTCGTGGCACACTCAAAGACAAGGGTGTTGGGGGAACATAATTAACACCAATATCACAGCTTTCTATTAAGCTTACAGTTTGTTCCCTGAATTTCTAATATTTTAGAAGTCAAACTGAGCACTATCATTTGATGCTTAGACGTGAGTTTTAAGAAAATTCAGAAATTAAAAAAATAAATATCTAAGCAAAATTAGTTTTCATTAATGAGCATTTTGATATTTTCATACCGTGTTTCTATGGCAGTCGAGCTTCCAGAGAAATGGATAAAGCACAAGGTGTTGCAATGTGTAAATTTTCAGCTTTGTAAAATGGTTATTCATCAGCAAAAGGTTTCAAATGAATATTGCTCTCTGAAACTCAGGTGGTGTATTATTCTTGAGTATTTACACATGTCTATGTTTACTCTCACTTAATTGTGAGTCAGATATAACACATGAGAAACCAGACATTGCATGGTCATGGCTCTCTGCAGCCTTTGTTAACTCAGAGAGCGATGCAGGACTCCAAACATAATAGTTGACCGCACAACAAGTTTCAGCACCATTGCTCCTGAAAACCGTTTTGGTCTAGTGCAGAGGTTCTTAAAGATTAAAACAGATTTGTGGTATCAAAAGGTATTTTGATGGTTAGCCAGAAAGCTACATGAATAAGATTATGCACCATAGACTTTATCCTCCTTTCCAATGATTTCAAAATACAATTTTTAGAGCTAGATTAAATGTAGATTCCCTTTGTATTTACAATACATATTACAAATTACTATGATAGATTTATGATACAGTATGCATAAACTCCAGGGCACTGAAAGCTGGCTTGGTCAAATGACTTCCAAGACTGTTCTGGTTATTAACATGCTTAATGTTGTAAGCCAGATGAAATAGGAAAGCTCGCAGAAAAGTTCAGTTTTCTTTGGCGGTAGTGCACTGTATCTTGCTTTAATTTGCTCCTTGGAGTCTTTGCACACTACTGGTGAGACAAGGTTACAAGGAGGCCTTTTTCCTACTGCTCCAATACAGATTCCCTGCTTTATCCTGAATTCTATAAATTTGGGCTTCATCAGTGCCTAAAGACACTTACAATCACAAGGTCTTGTTTATGCAAAAGGTTTAAAATTTCCTATAATAAATTCTAGAGCCCGAAATGCATAAAATTTTAGATTCTCCTTTCCCCAGTGTTTAGAAAGGTAATACTTTGCATGTGCTGTATATAGCATATTAGTGTCAGCAAGTTCTGGGGAAAATCTCATGATCAAACAATTGGTAGTTTTCTAGAAAACAAGTAAACATTAGAAGTAGATTAAAGGGAGACTGAGCCTCCTGTTCTCCATTCAGGTCAGAGTTAGTCAATAAAATTTATAAAACGCCTTGAGGGTTTTCAGAACTTTTTGGAATTCTGAACTTCAGATAAGGTATGGTAAGTCTGTACTAACTTTGTTTTTCTGCTACAACTTGGTAGCCTTTGGGAACCTTTTGAATATTTATCAATAAAGAGAAGCATAGTAAGAGATTATTTTAAAATGTTAAATATTCATAATCTCTTTAAGATATTTGGAAACTGTCATTATAATGTTGCAGACCTAAAGATAGTAAAATATTACTGATTACTAGTTTATATAGACACAAATATCTGTGTTTGCTTCACAGTGAAAAGAATGAGTCATCAGTTTGTCAGTTTTCCCCTATGTATCATTTTTGCCAACCTAAGAGCTGGATCCAGATTATTCTGTGTTTAAAAAATCTAAAATAAGATTTAAATTCATGATTTCTGCTGGGCGTGGTGTTGCACATCTATAATCTCAGCATTAGGGAGGCTGAGGCTGGTGAATTGTTGAGAGTTCAAGGTCATCCTGGGGTACCTCGTGAGTTTGAGACTGGCCTGAACTGCATAGCGAGACCCTGTCTCAAATTTCTTTTTAAATTTGTGATTTCAGCTGAGTAACATAATGTAATACATGCTGTATTACAGAATAGGTGTCAAAACCTGTGCGGAATTTTAAAGTCATTATATGATTCTTGATTTCTGCATGTACTCTGTGGTAACAAAAGGCCAAATTTGAAAACCCAAACCAGTACTTGGAGTGTTTTTCTTTCAACCCAGCAGCCCATGTGAGACCGTCTTCCTCCGCTCTGCCCTGCTTCTTCTCCCCGCAGAGGACCTTCAAGGACAGCTCTTGAGAGATGCTGATGTCCTGATGGACCCAGATGTGCAGCCTCTTATGGAAGCACTTAGGCAGAGATGAAATGGTTCAGAAAAGCAAAATGAAGAACTATTGATTCTGCCTGGAGTCTGATTCCATTCCCAGGGTCTCTTTGGGCAAAAAATGCATGAGTGCTTCTTGTGGATTTGGTAAGGACCATAATGAGAAAAGTCTGCTCTGGTGGTTGTTCTTGGGTTGATCTAATAGGATCATCTTCAGAGCAGTGAAAAGACTTCAGCAAGGAATAATCTACAGGTGGCCTGAGGAGACATTAAGAAACAGCTAGAATGAAGCACATTCACCTGGCTAGGGGACAAGCAGGTGAGAGACCTTGAGGAGTGTCATGCATCTAAGGAAACTGCAAAAATTTCACAAAATGGTGTTTCTGTGCCTGAGGCCAAGAAGCAGAAAGCCAATGTATGGAGTGTCTGTGCTGCAAGCACTTTCCTGTACTCCTCATCCTCCTATTTTCCACCTCCCCACTCTTCCTACTTCCCAGACAGGATGACAAAGCAGCTGGACATAGGTTAGAGGGTGTAGAAGGAGAGAATGCACTCACTTCAATTTTCAACATTGCTTGGGTCACTCGGGGAATTTACAGGGTGTTATTTCTATTATCACTGACAGATTTAGATAGACTTGTTTATACACACTGTTAATGAAACTACACTTTATATTTAGAACTGTCCTTTGAATGAAATTGAAGACTTTGATTCTTCTTTTTTTTTTTGGTGCCAGGAATTGAACTCAGGACCTTGCACTTGCCAGACAGGCACTTATGCCACTGAGCTATATCTCAGGCCAAGACTTTGACTTGTAAATGGCACTGGGCATTGTAACCTTCCAGCCAAAGTCATATTTCCTTATTGAACAGATATTTACTTCTACAAAATTACTTTTTCCTTTGCATTGCCCATACATAGTCCAATCCCCTAAACCTGTGGTCACCCTTGTTACTGCACGGACACTAGTCTTCAGTATCACCGGTGATCTTCCCATTGCCAAGCCGACACGCTTCTCCATTTCTTCTTGTGGAACCAGTCCATGGTATCTGATCCTGCTGATGGTCTCTTTGGAAATAATTTTTTTCTTGGTTTCTTTGACATACAGTAACATCATTTTCATTCTTTTGTTATGATGGCTTCTCACATTCCTTGTTGACTCCTTCACTTTCTGAGTTCTTCAGTGTCTAAGAAGCCCAGAGCTGGGCTATGGATTCTGTCGCTTCTCTGACCTTATTTGGACCTATTGCTTCTGTCATCTGTGGACTGATAACATCCAAGTTTATGTCCGTGTTCCAAAACTTTCCCCAGATTATGGATTGTAGATGAGCCATCTATCTGATGACATTGATTAAATATCTAATAAGTGCTTCAAAGTTGATACGGGCATCAGAGAGTTTTCCCACCGATCTGTTGCCCTGTCTTGCCCATCTAGATAAATGACACCACCTTTCACTCCCTGCCTTGATTAAAAAGCCCAGGAGTTATTGTAATCTTTCCTTTATACCCCACATCATGTCTTAGCTTTCTCTTTATTAACCATCGTCAGTGGAGAACCTATTTCTATTGTAACAATCTAGATGCAAGATGCTATTTTTACATGATTGTGATAGATGTATAGAGATGGCTGGGACAAAAACTGAAACTTCCCACTCCACTCCTCCAAGGACCTTAGCTGCCCCTTTGTCTCCGATACCATTACAAACCACACTAATTTTAGCTGACCGTATTGCAGGTAGACTTGCCTCCTCTTGTGCTTGACTCTTTCCTGACTCAAGGTCTTTGCGTATGTGGGTCCTGCTGTCTAGACATTTTCTGGTTGATACTTCGATTCATTGTGTATTGTCTCTTTTAGTGATGTCTTCACACAGGATGGAAGGTGTGTGTCTCTCTCCTGTTCCGTATTCCATTCACAGAGGCTGCAGAGGAACAGCTCACCAGACTTATCTGTAAAGATTTGCCGATAAAGTGAAAAAAAGGATGTAAGCATTTGAGGCTCACAATTTAATAGAAAGAAAAGGTGTGATAGAGATTGAGGATCCCTGGTGAGTGTTAACTCCTGAGTTCTTCCTTAGTCACTGTGGCAAATCCAATTGAAAAAAAAAAAACAACCTTCTCTGTACCTAGCTTTTCCTTAGTCTCAAACATGCAGCTTCCTGTGTTCATTAAATAAAAACAAGTGACATCACACAGAAATAAAAATGTGTGGCATATCTTTCTACATTGAGTTCAAAACAGCAGAAAAAAAAAACACTTATAAATTCAAGCAAATGGTCTCTCTCCAGTAGCAGTGCCCTTTTGATAAAATCTTACTCCACAGGAAATCCATTACAATAAATATCTGTTCCAGTATCTGTCCATTTAGCAATAATTCCCTTTATGCTTCATGCCTCTGCTTGACGCACTATCCTAGAGACCCTCTTCCCCTCCTCTCTGAGATTTCCAGAGTTTCGGCCATGCTTTTGAGTACTTGCTGTTGTCATGGTAGCCTTGCTAATTTTGCTTATATTTTCCCCCATATTTTCCCACAACCTCTGAAAAGACCAAAGTAAATATGCGCCAAAGGCTATTTCTGACTTCATGTTGCAGGCATGAAAATATTTCTTTTCTTAGCCTCTTGAAAAATGTTAAATGGCTGTCTCGCCATCATTGATTGAGACTGTTTGTTTATTCCCACAGCTGAAAGTTAAGGCCATTCTATTCTGATAGAACTATTTATTTAAAACAAGCTTGAAATCAAAGACATCTCATACAGTATGCAGAGAATGCTGTTTAACCCAGGTAATCCCAAAGTAAATAATTTGTTGGATTACTTGGTGGGTTGAGAAATGAAGGTAGGATTTGTGTGTATTTGTTTTGTCTTTTTCTTTTTAATTACTCACTAAGTAAGTGCATGTGCTAGGTGAGCTCAAAGGAGAAACAGGCTTATTGAAAAGACATTATTCTGATTGTGATCTTCAGTGGTTCTAAGAATGAGGTGTGGTTGAAAACTACGGCGGTTGTTTAAATTATAAAAAAATTCGAAAGGTAAAAGACACATTGCCATCAATCTGGCTTACACGGAACATTTATTCTTTGTTCTCGCCACTTTTTCAAGCAGTTCCGGAAGTCTCCTTTTGTATCTTTAGCTGTGCTGTTGTGGCTGCCTTCCTGTCCTGAGTCAGTTCAAAGCATTTACCTTTCATGGTCATTCTGACTTTGGGGAAGAGTCAGAAGTCACATGGCACCAGGTCCAGAGAGGAAGGTGGATGAGCCTGCTGCTCCACTGACAGCACTCGCGCCGTGCACTGTAGCTTTGATGACACCTGCTAACCACACTTCCCGAGGAGAACTTCCAGAACTGCTTCAGAAAGCAGTAAGAACGATGGCATAAGTGTGTTCCAAGTGAGGGACATAAAGGTTAATGTGTCTTTACTGTAATAATTTATTTTTATGTAACCATCCACTGTATATTTCAATCACACCCTGTAGATCTTACCCATTGCTATAAGCACTGGCTGCTCTCACGGCTACCCAGTGGCAGGCATGTTTGCATGTAAGACCTCTTTTTGTCAAAAGCCAAACCAAACCGAACCAAAACAAAATACACACACAGAACAGCTTTGGCTGCAGCAACTCCATTTTAACCTCTGGGATCCAGTCTTGTTTTTCCTATAAAACAAAGACAAGTATCTGATTCATTTTCTTCTGGACTGAACAAAAATTATGATGGCAACAGGACAAGATAAAGGCAATTTTGCAGGGACCGAGGGGACAACATGGGGACCTTTCTGCAACTTCAAACATGATTCCCTCCTCTCTCCATTTTTATACTGAGCACTGGCTTCTTTTCAAGCTGAAAAAACCACATCATTTTGTGTCATTGGGCTTTCATTCATGGGAAAAATGCGATGAAGATCTTGAACCAGTGATCTTATTGTTGTGTGTAAAATAACATGATACAAATTTTTGTCTCTTATTCTTTCTTTTTCAATGGGTTTTTGAATTGCTAATTTTTGTTGTCAATTACAAATACATCTTCACAGTCCAGCTGCTCGTGGACCTATGTTGGTTGCATACCCTGCTTTCTTGGCAGCCAGGCCTCTGCTGGAAAGCCCTGGGAAACCATGTTTATTTATTTACTTCCTTGTTTAGTGAGGAGAATTCTGATTATTTGTACTTTCTGGTAGAGAGAAGGAAATAGGCCATTAAGGACTAAATGTCTCTAGCCCACCTAACTTCATTTGTTGAGGCTCTAACTAAACCTTGATTTGATGGCATTTAGAATTGGGGCCTTTGGAAGTAATCAGGTTTGGATGAGGTTCTGAGATTGGGCTCCTCCATCCCGGAGTTATTAGCTTAACGGGAAGTAGAAGAGAAACTTCTTCCTCTGACACAGCGGGAAGGCAGACATCCGCAAACCAGGAAGCAGCCCCTCACCAGCAACACATGGGCTAGCACCGTAATTTTGGACTTTCCCATGTCTAGAACTGTGAGAACTAAATGCCTGCTGCTTAGGTTGTTGTGTGTTACTATAACAACCTGAACAAACTGGCTTCCCCAGCAGAAAATGTTTGCGTGGACTGTAAGATTGAACTATTGACACTGGAGTAATAATAAAAACCTTCAGAAAGTGCTCAGAGTTGTAGAGGGACCTGTCTGGGAGGTGTTAATCACCCTAGTATAGAGTCCTCATATAGGAGTCCTTATAGCTAGGCTATTGACTGGGCCATCAGCTCCCAGCATACTTTCAATCGGAAACATTTGAAAATGTGAAACAGATGGTATAGGTAAGATCACAGCTAACTGATTAGCAAAACTCATTACATGAGTAGTGGTACATGATTTAAATATCAGGTAGAGTTAATTCATGGATAAAGGTATATTTCACATCAACAAAGGAAATCACAGACATTTGAAACACATCCTTGATGTACCAAACACTCTTGCTTATGGCCTCAAACATTTGGAGGTGGACATTGTGCACAGAATGTGCCTTGTTGCCACTCTCGGAGAAAACGTATCTGACTAACTGGCTCATTAATTTGACCTATTATGGCATTTCTTATGTTCTTCCGTTCCTATGACCTCCTTGAAGGCTCATTTGGCCTTGAAACCCCACAAGGTGAAAAAAAAATCTCAAAATTAATCAAGAAGTTACCAGTGTGCTTTTACACAGGCTTAGCAAATTGTCAGCATATCCTTGAAAGAACAGCGGCTATCAGAACCTTTTTCCTTATGACAGTGGCAAAAGGACAGAGAAGGGGAATTGTGAAATTGCTGCCGGAGATTAGGTTTCCTCCCTTATTCCTGTCCATCTTTCAGCCAGACACAAAAAGATTCTGAGCTCAAATATTTAGACAATGTCCGATGAAAGAATACAGATCACTTCATTCCTGAGAGGAGTTTCCTGGTAAGTCCTGATTAACAGAACACAATGGGCAAGCAAAGTGCCTTTCGTTACTAGTAAGGAAATCGAAATGGATTCAGCCTAAGGTAAACAAATCAACATGAGGCAATTTAGATAGCACCACATGTATTTCTGCTTCAAACTATAATAATCCCAAAGGTGTGCCACATTACCTTGAAGATGCATAACATCTTTTAGCCAAAAGAGCTAGTATGGGTCAGCAGTCATATGTGAATAGATCTGTTTCATTGAAAAAACACCAGTATACATGCTGTAGTTTAGAAGAAGGGCACTCGTTCCTGAGCTGGTGGACTCTTATACCTATTTGTTCAGTCTGAAAAAATTAGTGCTTGTTCTGCAACTATAAACCAGCCTTAGGTGAAAGCTGTTCTGACAACATTGTCTGAGTCATTAGAAGGGTCAACCAGTTGTTCCCCTGTCCTTTCTGCATGACTGAATTTCCTTAATGACCAATTCATTGTGTGTCTTCAAGCATGACACCTGAAAAGCTGTGATCTTTTTAATGAAGGATCCATTAGTCTTTCAAGAATGTGAACATGTGAAGCTGAAAAGCTATTCAATAAGGTATCTCCTTGAAAAAGCTCTAATCATATTGTGAAGTACATTTTTACAAAATATAACTTCTTCATGCACAATGTACTGAGCAGAATAGTTTGGGAATCACATTATTGACCCCAAGAAGAACATAGGCTCAGTTTACTAAATACTTTCTATTTTCATAAAATTGCTTAAATGCCACTTCTTTTCAGTCCACATTTATATATAGCAGAACATTCTTTCTTAGAACAGAAGCTAGTGTACAATCCTCTCTCTGTGTTCTTTGAACTTTGGCAGCACACTATCTCTGATTCTACCATCATAGATAGTCACCCTGCTGCTGTGTTCAGTGTACTTCATACAAACCTTTCTCATGCCATTGGAAGTGACTCCCAAGAGACAAAGCTCAAGAACAACCCTGGGTATTACCTCTTTGTATATTCTTCCTGCATTTCATCTCTGCAGTTCTAAACCTATTCAAAGGTCTTTCTGTTTAAGCTTCTAAAATTTAGCATATCCTCTGCTGAATCTAGACAGAAAAAGACATAATTATAATACACAAACTGCCCTTGCTCTGCACATTAATATGGTTATTGGAAATAGGAATTTTTCCATATGAAAAACTAGGGTTTTTTTTTTCACATTTTTTATTTTGCATATTTAAAATAATGCAATACATCAGGAATTAATTTTAAGGTAGTCAAGTGTGATTCATCACCATAAAGTCACTTTTACCAAGGAAAATAACTCAGTATACTTTCTATATCATAGAAGAAGAAATAAAGTATATTTCATTTTAACCTGGAAAAACAATTCTGTGTCACAGTATAATTGGATTAGTGGCACAGGAGAGCAACTCATAATAAAGTTTTATTGTATTTTTCCCTAAAGTTACATAGTAAGTATTAACTTCCGCAGAGGCACTTACCTGAAGAATCATCCAAATGCTTGTTTGTCTGGGTACATTCTATCATACCCATTGAACATGCTCTCTTGGGATACTTCTATGCTAGTATTAATTTTTATTGAATTAAATATTTGGATATTGATTATTTGACAAAAATCAGAATTTATAAAGTAACTCCAGTTAAAATAGTTATTAAGCAAATAGTTGATCTACTAATCCATTTTTCCACATCAAACAGAGTTGAAATGAAAGGTTTTGATCACATTAGAAGTGAACACTATGCACACCGTTATAGCTGGGGTCTTGCTTCAACTGAAATTCTTGGATGCAGACGTGACTGGTCATGCTGAAAGCCCTGAAGGACACTGCCCACTTGTTGCATGAAGGATAAAGGACGGAAGGAAGAAATTTCCTGCAAGCTATGTCTTCTGAGGAAAGATGGAGAGAGGCGGTCAAGCTTGACTCAAGAACAAAGACTTAATCTTCAGAGGGAAGCAGGGATTTTGAGATCACCATGGAGTCTTATTGTCTGCAGCTGATTTGTCTCCCAGTCTAGGTATTTCCTCTCCCTCTGTGCACATCTTTTATTACAGACAGCTAAGTTAGACAGAAATTAATATACAGCCAGAGAGGGACTAAGTCTTCAAAGAAGTTAGCTCAAGAAAATCAAGACATCAGAATTGTGGTTGGAGGCAAATCTGAAGAAACCCAGACCTCAGGATGGAGAAGCAATAGCCAACCCTGCAAGCCTCCCTGCAGATAACCAGTGATTTGAGATTATATTGCGATTAGCACCACCTGGTCTAGTGAACCCAGTGAGGCATCGGATGCATAGGTGGGGGACCAGTTTGGACCCATACTCTCCCTCCTTTTCAAAAATGCCTTTGTTCTTTCCATACATCCTTGCTACTTGACTCATTTCTTTACTGGACCAATATTAGCTCCGTGGTTATACCTATAATCTCATCGGTGCACTGTAGTTTGACCCTTGTTGTAATTTTGCTGTAAAAATTACCTCTAACAAAAAGCCTCAGTATTCACCTACTCAGGATCCCTCCTGAAAATCCCGGAGTTGTTCTCTCCTTATTTCCAACAAAACTCTTCCAACTTCCTCCTTTGGTTCGTGACTTCATTCTTTGATGCTGTGAGACCACAAACTCGACACATTTGACACCTAACTGTTTGGGAGTTACATTCTTCCTGTATCACTTTCTGTAAATTCTGAGTTTTGTGAGGTGCGTAAGGAATCTGAGTGAGCATGAGAGGAAAGTTTAAAGAGAAACTGCAAGAGCTGATTGACTTGGGATTCTTCATGCTCTGTTTTGGTATTAACAGTAGTAAATGCAACACAGCAAATGGTAAGAGGAGCATTTGTGTGCTCTGCAAGGCAGAAAATCCTGCAAGAAAACAAAAATACTGCAAAATAAGAACAGTACCACACGGTTGCTCTCACTGACTGCTGAAGAGCTTGGGCGTACGCAGTGTGTGAAACTGTGGGAAAGCGGGGCGGGATGCAGTTCAGCGGAAATGTGTCCCTGTCAGCGGATTTAGAGGAGGAGACCACTGCAGTGGAGGGAGAATGGGAAGAAGGTAAAGTGTAGAATGGAGGTGACTGTATTATGATTAATCTTCATTATGATGAATAGAATGCCTGATTGATCTTTTTCCTTTAAAAATTATTAAAATAGGCATCAGTGCCACCTGCTCATTTTAATACTTAATGGATGGTGAAGCCCTTAAAAACTTTGTTTTTAAAAATTTTAGTCTGTTTACAGACTTATCTATTTATGATGAAACTTTCCCAGTACTCTTGAAATGGTAGGAAGACATTTTTCTCCACCTGTTATGTAGCACGTATTAGGATTGGAAAGTGAAGGGGATGTGGGGCTAATGACTGGATTTCTCATTTTTTCAACTCCCCCAAAGTTGGCCTAAAATCATCTGCTAATGTGGTTTTCAACACATTAATCCTGTGTTTTGCGACACTGTTTTGTACACTATGCTATGTTTAATAACATCCTTAATCTTTTACTTCCTCATTACCTATGCTATACTTTCCCCCTAGTCTCACCCTTTCATTACAGTAAAAAATAACTCTGGACATTACCAGGGCTCCCTGGGTGGGAGGCAAGAGGGCATCGCTGCAGACTGAGAATCTGCTCTAATGCAGTCATTGGAAAGAAAGTTTGTGGAGGAAAAATGATGTTAATAGACTTGACTCTATAGAGTTATTAAAATTAATATTAACATTCCAGTGCATTCTTTATAATCAAGATACTTCTTGAAATAGTTTTCCTTGATATGTCAATGTTACAGATGTTTAAAACTAAAAGCAATAATATTTGCCATTTGTACCATTTATTGAGGACTCCCTGAGCATTGTGTTAAGCGCTTCATTGGCATAATGATGTTATCTTTGTACCTCCCTGCAGCTGATACTACCCTCCTTTTTCAGAGAAGGGTTATCAAGGTAAAACAACTTGCTCAAAATGATACAGCTCGTCACTGTTACGTATGGCACTGAAGCCCATATCTGCTTGGGCACAGGCTTTGAAGTTTACTTTATGACTCAGTCAGGGTCAGAAAGTAAAAGAAAAGGCTGCTGCACTGGGATAAACCATGAAGTTTCAACATATAGGGAGGAATGGCTTACCACCGCCCAGAAGGAACAGCTAGAGCGTCGGAGAGGATCGGCAGATGGACGATGAAGGGATACAGCCAACTCAACAGCCGGTAGGCATGAAGGTCCCCGAGGGAGGAAATACCTCAAAGCAAACTCATCTCTCATCCTTTGATCTCATCTTGGTGATCCCCATATCCAACAGGAAACCATGGGGCAGAGGAGCCAGTTACTATTACACCACAGAGGCCGCAGTAGGCCTCAGGGCTAGGAAGGGCAGAGAATGGATTTGGAAAGGCAGAGGGAAAAATTCCTTATAAACCTATATGTTTTTAATGTATATTTTACTGTGGTTTTGAGCACTTGTGCAGATCATGATACCAACTACTGGTAATAATGTGCTACAGCTGTCTGCAAACTTGCTCTGTGAAGGGCCACACGGTAAATATTTTCGCTTCTTTGGAGCATGTGGTAGTACCTGCCACAACTACTGAACTCTACTACCGCAGAGGAATGAATCTCTCTGTCTCTGTCTCTCTCTGTCTCTTTCCTTTCCCTCTCTCTCTTTCTCTCCTCCAAAGGATTGCCCTTTGTCTACCTGCCTGCTATAGGAAAACATGAAGCCAGATACCATGCATATTTAGTTTTGTTGTCATCCTGGCCAATACAAAAGTCTAAAAAAATTACCACATATTATTAAAAACCTGAATATGTATTTTGTATGTATATGTACACATTTCTGGTTTTCAATTACATCCTTCAGTCCTATAAAGCATTTGTCTTAATATCCTAAATAGGCTATGGTTCTTTTCCTTGATCCCTCTCCCTGGCATTACAAAGGCTATACACCTTGAAAAGGCTATAACATAGAGTTTATGTCTGATTATTAGACAAATTTGTACATTTTCTAAAATCGTTAAATAATTCTCTTGTACAGTGTCTTCCTTCCAAGACATTCCCCTCGCACCCAACCTCTGTTCTTTCTCCTGGGCCCTGGAAACAGCACTTCCCTCAACAAATCTTTTCTGTTATTGAGTGTAGCACGCTGGGGCTGTCCAAACCTAGCTCTGCGTCTTTGAATACTTGCTAATAGCTGTGCTTGACCATTGCCAGTCTGCTCTAGCGTTCACTGAATTCTGCTTCTCCATCATCTGTGGGGGAAAGAAGGAGTCGGGAGAATTGCTTCTCTTCTAGTATGAATTAATTTTCCTTGGAGGACAGACAGAGAATATTATTTAGTGTTTTTTAAAGGCTTCATTTTGCATCTTTACATGTTATAACTTTGGAACACACAAAAAGGTTTATGTTTTTATCCATGAGGGTTTTTGTTTGTTTGTTTGTTTGCTCAACACTCAGCATTGGAAAGGTCAGATGCTCTCCCTCTGTCTCTTGTTGCACTTTTAGCAGAGACGGTACTCTACTTACAAGAGTTTCCACCTCACTGTTCTTATCCCCCTCCCAGGTGATAGCATGGGTCTCGCATCTCCTCCATTTTAACTTAAATTGCACGTACGAGGCCAGCCTTGTTTTACTGTACGTCTCCCTTTGAGGAGTGAATCATAAGGCACAGGCAGCATGAAGCTTTGCTAAGGAAGTTGATAGGACAAGGAACTGAAACTGCTCTTTTAATTCATGAGGTGCTGAGTGAGCTCACTACAGAGACGCTGGGGAGAGCCCGGCGCTGGCCCTGGATACAGCGAGGCGCCTCCCTGACAGTTTCCTAGCTGCCATGGTCTTCCCCCATTTGGATATTAGTCCCAGGAGTAAGCCAAGAGCAGTGAGTCAGGCTGAATTTGACAGGAAACAATGTTGTTATATAAATGGCATAGACCTAAAAGCATTTGATCAGGTGAGTAGTGGGAAAAAAAAGATAGATAGGATATTTTGGCCTTTCTAAAAATTTATTTTAAGGAAATTATGTACATCATGCCCTAAGGAACCTAAACTATTTGGAATAAAAAGCTACATTCCTACCCTGTTGATGTTACAGAAACCCATAGAGAAGTTCTGATTAAAATTAATTCCTGTTACTCTGATGGTAAAAGGCAGGGAGCCAAAAATAGGAGCAAAATGAAGTATAGGCCTTAAGAAAAAGTGCTTTCAGTGCTAGAGATATGAATATAGATGGGGAGGGCATTGGGATGATTTCTTAACCAAGGTAATAAAACCTAAAGATAATCTTTGTAATGATTTCTACAATAACCCAAGGTGTAAAAGCCCTCTAATAACTGTAAAATTTTAACTCTGAGTAAATCTTCATTTATAAGAAAGAGGTACATCCCCTAATATTGACTAACAAAAGAAATTCACGAAGAATTCTCTAGAGCATAAATCCACAGAAAGAAATGGATGGCATATATTTATTCATAGATTCTTTTGAAATTAGGTTATTATTTTAATGCTTTAAATTTTTTTTTGTTGTTGTTAGCATAGATTTGAAATCACCATAAGGCTTGAAGAATAAAGACAAAGATTTCTTCTCTGTAAGTTTCAATTCAATTCTATTACATAAATATTTTTGAAGGCTAGATAGATTATTTCTAGGGTGCCTTTGACAATACCATCCTAAGTTGCAGAAGTCACAGTTTGATTTTAATATGTACTTGGTAGAAAAAATTTTGAATGGAGTATTTGATAACTTTGTTATTTTACATTTCTTACAGAACTTTGTAGAAACTTCTCTTAGTTGCTTATTTACTTTTCCTATTTTTGTTTTTCATTTTTTCTCTTAGTTTTCACAGTTTCTTCGTGGCATTTTGATCCTTATAGTGAGGTGGGTGAGTTTTTTATGGAATTCAGTCTCTTTCATGAAAGATTCTTAACATTATTAGTGTTTGTGAATCATAACGTGTATAATGTCTTCTTAACAAGGATTGTGAGAACGATGGTGGTTTGTGAACTTTCTCAGTGCAGTGACAAATGCCTATGTTTTAATTGTTCATGTCTTGAAAATACTCATAGGAAAGAGAGGCAAAATCTCCTGTGTTGGTTTTCTACTTTATTCTTAAGGCATTCACACCGTGATATGCTGCACACATCGCTTTTTATGTAGCATCATTTTACCTGCACCCTCAGAATCACTGCATCATCCATTATCCTTAAGTAAGAAAGCCATCACGGTTGTCACTGTAGCCTAAGGGAACATCATCCTCCCAGCTACCAAAGTAGCTTGTTCATTGGTCTTCCTGCCTTCACTCTTGTTTTCCTGCAATTCACTATCCATCTGGTAATAAGAATCATATTTTAAAAGTATGAGTCAAATTTGCTTCAAGAGTCCCAAAGGTTTTCTATAATATTTAAAATAAAGGTCAAAGTTGATTTCCATCTCCTTCCTGATGATATCTCACACCGATGCCCCTCTTCTCTTCTCTGGCTTCTCCAGCCTACCTGTTCCCTGACAGTCATTCTTTTTTTTGACTCTTTCCATGGCCACCCACTGCTTTCACACTGCTGTTGGTCATGTTGTTACATTTTCAGAGAGACTCTCTCTAACCACTCACCAGAACTAACCACACAATGTCACCATATCACCTTTCTATAGTATAAATGGCTATGCTAAAATTCATGAAACTGAACCCCATAGCATATGTGGATAGCATTTGGAGGTGGGGCCTTTGGCAAGTAATTAGGGTTAGATCAGCTTGTTTGTTATGATGCCCCGGTCAGATGCTCTGCTGGTACTGATGCTGTGCTCTTGCGCTCCCAGCCTCAGAGTGGTGAGCTATGTAACTTCTAATCCTTATACATTATCAGATATTCAGTTGTTGCTAACATGAAGTAAACCAAGAACCATCTCTTAATTCTCTGGATATACTTCCCATGATCTAAGGCTCATCTCCTTGGTTATTGTTTTTGTGTTTTGAGTGCCTTCATCCAATTAAATGCAAACCTTTATGCCTGAGGATTGTGCCTGGCTCCTCCATCTGCTTTCGCATAGCATAAGATAGTGTTTTGTGTGTAGTGAGTGCTCAATCAATATTTATTGAATGAAAAAACCCTTTACATTTATGTAGCTAGGATTTATGACAGTAAACACATTAAAAAATCTAGGCCTATCACTAATTCAGTTGTTTAGTTGTGTTCCCATTATTAAGATGAAGTATATCTGTAATGTACTTCTGGTTTTGAACAATGAATTTCTACTGCACTTGAAGTGAAAGCAATCTGATATGTCTTCAATATAAATTTATGCATTTAATTGAAGCATTGCATTTCATCTTCAGCATGAAAACAGATTATTTTATTTTTCTCTTAGCTCTCTCTAATTTTACTTTCAAAGAGAGATAGCCATGGTTTTAGGATCATAAGGCCAAATGCTTTAAAGCTCTCCATACTTTTGAGAAGTGTATTGAAAAGTCTGCCCTTGACTTTGTGGAGCCTGACCAGCAAGTCAGTGGATTGTCTGTGTACAGGGGCAATGTTTGTTTTTGGGTTGTTTTGTTTTTTAAATTTACCCTAAGTAGCAACATTAGTACTGCATTTTTGTCTACTAAAGCTTTAGTTTAATATTAGAGGCTGGAGGTAGCGCCTTGGATGTTGTGAGGCTATAAAACAAACTTAATTCACCCAAGCTGAATGTGTAGAGTCCATATTGACTGAGGGCAGATTCAAGTCTGTATCTATGATCCTTACTTAAAAAGGTGCATATGAAGCCAATTTGTTTTGTAAAGCTCCTATTAAGTAAAGATCTAGATTCTAGTGTAATATTTTTCAGACTATGGGAAGGTAATCCACCCATTAGTGTGTTATAAAATCAACTTAGTGGGACATGATCAGCATGGACTTTGGGGGGTGGGTACCTGGAATCCAACTCAGGACATCATGCTTTCCAGGCAGGTGCTGCGCCACTGAGCTGCATCCCTGGCCCCAATCAGCAGGTTTTTAAAAAAGGAAATGTACTGAAATTGAATTACCAGAACATCAGAAGGCATTTTAAAACTTACAACAGTTTTAACCAAGTTTCATATCAGTTATAGGACAGCAGTACATGTATTATTATGATGTAAATATTTTTCACACTGTGAAAAGGGTCAACAAATTATGAAAGCCGCAGGAGAATATTGGATTGGGTTGGACTGGGTTCATCTGACATAAAATGAAGAATAATTTAGAGAATTTTCTCAAGCCTATGAAGATCAGTTCTCAGATAGGGGCGAACTAATTGTCCCTGAACTCTGTGAAGCAGAAAGCTGCTGAGAAAAGGGTGGGGGAGGGAAGGGAAGACACTGGTCAAATCGTACAAGTTTCAGCTGCACCAGAGGAATATGCTTTAGTGCTCTGCATTGCACGGAATAGTGACTCTAACAAATAATAATGAATTGTGTGTTTCAAAGTTGCTAAAACAAGATTTTTTTTTTTTTGCATTACAAAAATGGATAACTATGCAAGGGGATAGATATGTAAACCTGACAACCATTCCACATTGTAAGTTTATGTTAAAATCTAACCTTGTGGCCCATAAATACATACTATAATTTGTCAGTTAAACATAAAATTACAAAAATAACAACAAAGGCTTGTTGGTAGAAAGTATGAGATTCTATAATCCATAATTTCCTTAAACATTCTCTGCCCATTGAATATTTCCAACTTGCCTCATGGTGTTTGATCTCCAAAGCCAAGTTTATGCTTCAAGTAGAGTGGTATTGACCTAGTGCAAATGAAAACATTGTTAATTAACCCATTGAAAGATAAAAAATCAAAAGTGGTTTGCATCATTTTAGCTGGCTGTCATTCTGCCCTATTTTGCCTCTCATCCCTGCCTGTCAGCAGCATACACACTAGCTTTTTCTCTGTATGTGTTTCTCAAGCCAAACGTGAATTTACTAAAGTACATGCCCTGAGATAATTGTCAACTATCAAGAACACCTTTCTAATATTCCAAATGGCTTGTAACAATCAATGCCATTTTTATAAACTTCAAGTCTATGATTTTATCAGGGAAAAAGATCCCACTCTCTTAGTTTGATTTGTTTTTTTCTCATTATGCTAAGGTCAGAACCCAGAGCAGGGAGAAATGGTTTTAGGTTTCTGTTTGGATTCCTTTCCTCTAACTCAGGTTTAGGGTCAGCCCTTCTTTCATAATCCAAAGTCATTCAGTTAAATTAAACAAGAGATTCCTGAGAAGATGAAACCAGGCATGACTAAAGTCTTGTTTCTGACACATGTCAAGCTTGGTTAAAAATTAGACTCCCCCTCTTTATTGCCAGGAAAGAGGGAAGGATCTTTCAGTGTGACCCAGTCTGAGTGAGCAAGCCTCATGGTTAGTTTGAGGCAATCTACTTTTGTGCTTTTCTTTTGTAGTTCACAGCAGGTCATTTTAGGAGCAATAAAGGGGCTTGCTCTACAATCTACCTTTACTGTTTCACGGAAAAGTGGAAGCAGAACATATTTCAATCAGAATTATATCTGAGTGCTCTGAATGCTTCCAGAGCCAACAGAGAAAGCCCTGGTACATTTAAGATCAGCACTGATGCCTTAGAGAAAAATTTTGATGGCCAATCCATGGGGAAATCAAATTCTGTGCTATGCTAAGTGAACTATCTCATTGTGTAGTAATGAGGACATAAGGCTAGAAATTCCAGAGATTAGCTACACTAGATGAGTTCCAGACTTCTGAACAAAAAAGACATTGCTAGGATAGGAGGAACTCCAAAGGAAACCTGAAAGGAGCTCCAAAGGAAACTCCAAAGGAACTGGAGTGCCACTTTCTATTGATTAGTGTTGATGAGATGAGAAGGCCCCAAAATGATGGATAATCAAAGTCCACCTAATCTTGTGTGTGTGTCTGTGTGTTTTCACTATTTAATCTTTCTTGTTGCTGTGGTTAGAAATATGTGCAAACTAAAGCCTTGTTTCTTCTTTCGCTTGACCTTATTCTGATTCATCAAATTGATTCTCTTACACTCTGAACTATGCCAATTACTGTGTCTGTCAAGCCATACATTCATTAGAGGACCGGGGCTAATGGACATGCTCTAAGAGCACATTCATCTTTAGAAATACGGTAAAAGCTAATTCTTTTGGCTCAGCAAAGCTCAGGTTGACATCTTGCCACTCTTCTACTGCCAGAAATATCTGGTGACTTAATGAAGCAAAGATCTTAAACACACAACTCAGTGGATTATTCAATATCAAGGTTTTCACAAGGGTCTGTGAGAAAGGATTAACACTTTCAGCTCTACAAAAGCGCTGGAGGTATATGAAAACACAGGAGGACTATCAGAGTGGACAGTTCGTCAGGAGGATTACAGAAAAACCTGTACTCCATGAGCCCACTGATCTTCCTTTTCATATGGTATTTTAAAAATAATCTTTTAGATGTCAGTGGTAATGCAACTGGATTAGCGGAGCCGACGGCCTGTGACTATTTAAATATTAATTGGGACACCAATGTCTAAATCAGTGGTTTCCAACCCTGGCTGCAGATTAGTATTACCCAGGGAGTTTTTAAAAATTTTCCAATGCTTAGTTTCTGCCTTCAGAGACCATTTTAATTGGTTGAAGGTAGTGCCCTGGCATCAGAATATTTTTAATATTCTCTAGGTAATATGCATGTATAATCGGTATTGAGAGTCACTAGTGAATAAATGATGCAGTAGCTTTTGTCACCAGGGCATTTAGCTCAAACACCTATTCTTTTCAATGTTCTCTGTGTCTGCATCTTTTTTTTTTTAAAGACTAGAGCAAGCATCCTGTTTTTTCCAATCCCAGTTATGTTGGCCTTTGCCATGTGATAATGTATGGGCTGTGTTGAGTGTAATTAAAACATGTTGACCATTTTTAGGATGGTTTTCTTGAATTTTTAAGATATATTGGAAAGGAAATTTATATTCCAAAAAAAACTCAGACTTTTTGGCTGTATCTTAAATTGTATCAGATCAAAAATACAAAACTTAACGATTGTTTGTCAATCCAATAAGCAGGGAAGAAAACAAAAACCTCTTAAATCTTTTTCAGTTAGTTAACCTGAGTAAAAAGGAGGGAATTGGTTATTCATAAATTTGTGCTAGAACAGACTCAATGCTAGGTTTATAGATAGTGATGCAGAGATATAAACAGGAATGCTAAAATCACACCTGTAGCACTTTGATCAAGATCTTCAACTTTTCTGGCCCTTAAAGTCACTTGGTTAGTGGTGGAAACGGGGTGAATGTTTGTGACTTGTTTTATGCTTTTAATTAGTGAAAGATCAGTGGAACACAGTGGGAAGTCAGAGAGAAATTACACTGGTACCTTCCTTAGAAGATGAGTAAAATTCTGTCTAGGATGCCCCTTCTGCCCTGCAGCTCTCTATGTGCTTGTGTGCACCAGGATAAGCACTTGTAGGAGGGTGGACCTGATTCCCCTTCTGTTCAGATATTCACCTCATCATTGGCTAATTTTCACGGAACATGAAAAGAGGCTGATCACCAGGGCTGGGTTCTTTCCAGGAAAAATTCTGAAGGCAAAGCTGGTGACTTGGATCCTTAATCAAGATGTGGTTCCTCTTCGGTCTTCTGTGGACCAGTTCTGCAGCACATGAGGCTGCTAATGAGTTATCCGACCTCCTTATGGGGCAAAGCCACCTCGAATAACTGCTTCCATGTGCCCCAAAACTGTTATTGACACTTAGGTGCTTTTCATGATAAAATGCCATCAAAAGGGAGAGAAGACCAGCTAAGGCCAGCAAGAGAGATACGGGCCTTTAAGGGAAAATGGAACCTGATTTTTTAAATTCCTGGATTCTTGTCCTAGTTTTATATCTCTTTTCTTCATTTTTTTGTTGCAAAAATTGCAAAACTTCTACACCATTGCTTGATTTTTTTCTACCTATTTATTCTCCTAAAAGCTTTTGGTGGTCTATGCATTTCAAGTACAATCATTTCACACCTTCTTATATTGATAATCTTATTTCCCCACTCTAACCTGCATTTCCTCTGTGCTCAGTCTGCATTTGCAACATGTAACTTTTATATGTCTTCCTAACTTGATTATTCTATTTAAAGAATTCCGTTTATGGGATATGTGGGGTTGAGCCTTACTTTCTTATATTATAATGCATTTTACAATGCCACATTAAAGAATAATATAACCTTTTATTGTGATAATACAAACCTTATAATCTGTTTTTCTAAAAGTGACATTCTCTTCACCAGGCCTAATTACTGAACCCAGAAGCTATATCTTTAACCACAACAAATAACTTTGTTCTGTTTCTTGCCCCACTTTTAAAGTATGTTGTCATCTTTCATTGGAATCCAGCCTTCCTTCAAGCCCCAATGCTTATGTTGTTTCCTGATAATTGATGTATTACAAATTTCAGACACCAGAACAGTATGGAAAAAAACAGTGAATATCTACTTACCAACAAGTTCAATTCAATCCTGAAAATTTTCCATATCTGTTCCAGTAATTTTTTTTTTTTTTTTGTCTTTTTAAGACAGGGTCTTGCTATTGTTTGGGGTAGGTGTACTGCTGATGTCTGTGGTTTACTGAAAGGAACAGTCAATGCTTA
This sequence comes from Dinomys branickii, assembly GCA_004027595.1. Classification (NCBI taxonomy): domain Eukaryota; kingdom Metazoa; phylum Chordata; class Mammalia; order Rodentia; family Dinomyidae; genus Dinomys; species Dinomys branickii. Next base: position 24,401 of record PVLD010005436.1, on the reverse strand, counting down.
AAATTTTCTTTTTTCTTGATCAATTTTGCATGCTTGAATCTGGCAATCAAAATGACTGATTTGAAAACAGCAATATGCAGTATAAGAACCATTCTTTAACTCCTACCATCTTATATGGTGAAGCTCTGCATCATTTCCAATGATTTTTTTTCTTTTTTTATTACTTATTATTGTCTTTGATTGTTTGATCAATCTTACATTCTTACATATGGTGGACTGAGCAACTTTGTCGAAGATGACAGTATGTAATGTAGCAACCATTGTTAATTCCTATCATTTCGTGTTGAGGTCATGTATCATTTTTGTTCAGGCTGGCCTTGAGCTCACTTTGTAGCCCAGGCTGGTCTCAAACTTGCAATGATCTTGCCTCAGCCTCCTGAGTGCTGGGCTTACAGGCGTGTACCACCACACTGGGCCTTCTCCAGTTAATCAGAAGGAATGAAGCACTGCAGAAACGATTATAATCACCCGAGTACCTCCCGTTTTCTCTTCTTTAACTCCAGACCTCCACGGAATAAACATTACCTTAAATTTGTTATCATCTCTATGTGTACTTTATACCCATGAATAGAACGCTTGGAGAAAAATACTCACATTGCTATTTAAGTGGCATTTTGTGAAGTACAGTTCTGTAGCTCCCTTTTTTTGCTCAGTATTACGATTTTAAAACACATGGCTCAAGTTTATTTCAACTCCTATATCATGTTCCTTTGAATATTCACGCAGCTCATGTCAGTTGATGGACATTTAGTCTGTTTCCAACTTTGAGTTATTACAGACAACATTTTAATGAACATGTCTGTCTCTGTCTCCTTGAGCAAATGGGCCTGGTTTCTCCTGTGTCCACAGTGCATTGTTAGTTGTTTTAACAGCTCCTCCAAAATTAAACTTTCTTGCCACTTACTATCAAGGGTCCAAAAAGCAAATTTCTTTGTTTCCGTTTCATTTCAGGGCACTCTAGATGTGTCAATAGTAAGGTTCTGACCAGGACAATTACAAGAGGTTAGTTACCTGGTTAGAATAAAAACAGTCTTGGTGCGCACCCTTTGTGATTCATTGGCTTCTTTTGCTGTAAATTTGCCCTCCTCTAGCAGTGAATAATTTCTGAAATGCTGTATCTCCAGTGTTCTTCTGATTTACTTCTGCTCAGAGTGAAGAGGATGCGGTTCCTCATGTTCCTCTGGATGAAAGGCTTTTTTTTTCGTTTTTATTTTAAAGATTAAAAAAACTAACAAAACCACAGTGAACACAAAATCAAAACAACAAAAATGATACATGACCTCAAAACAAAATGATAGGAATTAACAACAGTTGCTACATTATATACTGTTATCTGACAAAGTCGCTCAGTCCACCATACGTAAGAATGTAAGATTGATCAAGCGAGACAGTAATTAGTAGTAAAAAAAGAAAATAGAACATTGGAAATGATGCAGAGCTTCACCATACAAGATGGTAGAGTTCAACAATGGTTCTTATAGTGCATATTGTTGTTTTCAGATCAGTCATTTTGATTACCAGATACAAGCATGCAAAACTGATCAAGAAAAAAAAAAAATTTAAGCATTGACTGTTCCGTTCAATAAACCACAGACATCAGCAGTATACCTACTCCAGCTATCCTTGTATATACATATAAATTTTGTTTTTCATTTTAAAGAGAAAAGAAAAAAATCTAAATAAAAAACAAATGCATAAACAAAACAGCATAGAGAACAACAAAAATGACGCAGACTTTCAAAACAAGGTGATAGGATATTAACAATCGTTATATTACATAATGTCATCTTCAAAATGGTTGCACATATAACCAGATACAGGCAGGTAAGACTGATGAAACAATTACACATTAACAGTTCCTTTCAGTACACCAACAGATATCAGTAATACAATTATCCTAGCTATCCTGTATATACATATAGAAGATTTTTTTCCCTCTTCGTTTTTCTTTTTCCTCTTCCCTCCTTCAGCCCAGTTGCTCCTTCCTATTTGTGCAGTTTTTTTTTTCCCTTTCACAATATCTATTGTACGAAGGATTTTCCATGGGCTTGTTCAGACACAGACATTGTACACCTCTTAGAATAGAGGTTTGATATTTAAGGGCACCCCTCCCACTTCTGGTCCAATGGGCTGCTGTTTCTCCTAAAGAAACTGGAGTCTCAACCACATATTTCTGACTATTGTTTTCAGGATTGGGCTTTATCTTACCCCACTTCTGACTCTGGCTCATTTCTCTCTATAATAACAAGGAATTGTTTCTGCAAAACATCATCACTGTAGCAGCCAAGTAAACAGAACATTCTGTGTAATGTAATTTCACATTTTTTGAGTGAGATCAGTGAGAGTTTGGGGCAATCATTGCAGCTCTTACTTTTCAGGATGGCTTCTATCTCCCCATATGAGTCTCTCATGCCTAGGTAGATGCAGATCCAGTTTTGTTTTTTCTATAGCCTGAGCTGCTGCAGTTGGAAAAAAGTCTCTACAGTGTTGCTCTTCTTGAACTCTGATGAGATCAAGAGGCATCAACTAAGCCAAGCTACTACTTACATCACCTCATTTTTTTTATTTAAAAAAAAAAGTACAAAAACATATTAACAAACAGACACCAATTAGCATAAAAAATAGTACAATCACAACTGATCTATAGAAAAGGTGACATGGTCTCAACAGTGGTTATTGCTTTATCCATTGATATCTTCAAAGTATAAACATATGAACCCATATACAGACATGCAAAATTGGTCAGACCATTAATCCTCTCAACAACAGAAAAACACAAAAACCAAACATCCAAAGACAGAAAACAAAACAGGCAAACAACAACAACAACAACACCAACAAAACCACCAATAGTTGCTGCTTTGCATATTGATATCTTCGAAGTGTGCATCACCTCATTTTTTTGTCTGGTTCAAGATAGCTACATGTTTGACTCCAGTATCCTACAGAGCTGTCACCCTCTCCCACATGTAGTCCCGTACTTTCATAGCCAAATAACCAGTTTCCATACTTCTATCATGTAGTTCACCAGTAATTTCAATCTGAGCCCAACAAGTTCCATTAGAGGAAGCAGGGCAAGGGCCAACACTAACAAACAGAAAGGATCAATGTCTTGGATCAATACTGTCATTGAACAAGACTTCTGGCCCCTCTACTTTCAATAAACTGTATAACGTTGGAAGCAGAAAACTGAAAGGTGATGTTGTCTCCTTCAAATAGATAAGGTTCTTCGTTTGAACCTTCACTAGTTAAGGCCAGGTCTGATTATTCCACTACTTAAGAGAGTATGCATAGAAAATATTACCTAGACACCACAATCTAAATTTATTACAAGGGGAAAGATTAACATGCTTTCTACTGTCAGATTTTCTTTGCTGAAAGTGTTACATTATGAAGTCTCAATTTTGTGTTTCTTGCAAATGCCTTAACTATTGGAAAAAATCATAACTCTCCATAGATATAAGGAAATCTTTTAAGGTCTCCAAATTCTCATAGATGAAAGGGTGGGTCAGCTCTCCATTCCTGTTTAAAAAAGACAAATCAAAGAACGTGAAAGCACAAGGTAAAGTCCTAAAAGGTTTTTGAGTTGGTGTATACTATTACCTAAACCACATATAAGGGCCCAACATGGTGCATAAAAGCAAAGACGCTCTCTATAATGGTCAAGAGAAATGGATATGACAGGGACACGACCATCTTCCTTGCCTTAAGCTCTGCAGCTTGCTGTGCTGGCACAATCACATATGAGCATGTGCTCCATCCACTCTGCAAGAAGCCAATTCATTTAAATCCAGGACAATCTGCTGCCAGTGCTTCAGAAACCAAGCTGTCAGTTCAGCCCCTTACAGGGTGACATGGTGACATCTGAACTCTTAATGTTGGACCTTCCACTCCTCTGTCTTAATTCTGATCTAAATGGGAAGGAATTATTGACCCTTGCATGCTACCCAAATAAAAAAGCAGCTTGTAAAATTGGTTGTCTATCAGATTCTAGTTTTCTCCCATTCTTCAAGTTTCTCTACTCCATGGGTTTGATTATGGGCCTTTACTGATAGTAACTAATCAGGACCTAAAGACGTTAACCCCTCAGCTATCAAATGGATTCATCTTTAGGTTATGTAATAAGAGAGACCCTTGCATGATTCTCACCTTCTAAGTGAATGAATGTTACTTTGGACGATTTGGAAAGTATGTTCATGTAACTGGACAGTGCTCACCACTTGGGATGTCAACAGTCATTCGCAATCAGCCTGTGGATACTCCTCTGATTATTGCTGTAGGTTGTAGCATGCAAATGCTGTCCCCACAAATGAGTGGGAATACCACACATGGTTTACAAATATGAAATTTTGTCACCTAGGTGGGTGGTTGGGATGTGGTCAGCTAAAAGCCTACCCCTGCTCCCTGGACCTCCTAATCTTCAGCATTTCTAATGATCCTGCTGTGCCTCCCAAATATTAACATTATCATATGTGAAGTCATCTGGAAATGTTAAAGAAATTCTCTATAGGTAATATTAGGTTTTCTGTACTTTTCTGGAAAGCTTTTTTTAAAAGGGTAATTTCTGGTGAAAGTCTCAGCATTGGCATTTAAAAAATGTTCCCTGGGTGACTTGAATGTGGACCTGGGCCTGGATACCACTGCTCTGCTCTTAAGTTTATATTTAGAGAAAGGGCGCTGGAGATAGAAATGAGTGAATGCAGTGGGCTGGAGTAAGAGTAACTTGACAAGTAGAAGTTGCGGATCCAGATGGGGAGTGATCAATGCCAGAGAATGCGTCTTCCTAATGACTAAATTTCTTTAACATTTCCCCCTAGCATCTAGAAACATTCATTATCTGTCTTGACGTTTCTACTTCCTGCATTACAAATCCTTGTAACTCCTGAAGGACAGGGTTTATAGACAGAAGTGTCCTCTGCCTTAGAGTGCCCTGCTGTCATCCAAGAAGAAAAAGCTTCTTACAGGAACACCTCAGCCCAGGAATGTCCATGTGTGGTCAACCCTAACAAGAGCCACAATCCGGGGTGATGCTGGAAACTGTAGGGAAACAAGCTTCTTTATGGAGCCACTTGCAACTGGACAACTAGTGGGAAAGTGAGATAGAAACCTTACTTTCTTTTGTGGGAAAATGAGATAGAAATCTTGCTTTCTTAGTAAGAGAAAGATGATACTTGAAACTTGAAACATGCAGCAAATATTTGAATTGCATAGGCAGTAAGACCTGAGTACTCACTTGTTTGTGTGTGTCCACAGTATTCACTTTGTCCATGTTGCTCATCTCCACAAATACCCATCCTCCGATGAGAGTGGCGAGTTTACTAAAAATCCACCCAATAAATGGATAATTAACTAAGGGGCTGGTTCCCCAAACATCCAGTACAGCAATTTCCCCCATTTTCTCCATCTTTACCAAAACTAATGATATTAAAAAGAGAGCAAAGTATTTGCATCATATTAAAATTTAAACCTTTATCTCTAGAAGCACAAGTTAAGGCTAGGATGTTGACTGAAGGAGCACACAGACCTTAAGCATACCTAAATGTTGTTAAAAAACAGAAAGTAGATAATTTTTGAATACCCACAAAACAAATCATAAGTTGACAAGACAATCAAGGCACATGCAAAATTTTGGTTTCTAACAAGGATGTGTGAAAGGTAGGTAAAATTTGAACTAGGCAAAGACAAGAACAATCACATTAGGTATTAAATTCAGTTACTAATTAGTAGAAATCATATACTAATGTTGATATAGTACTGGAGAAATTGGTTAATGAGTTGTGAAATTTTTGAATAGCAGAAATGACATAGAAGAGAATTGGAAAGACATCAGCATAAACTGAAGCATTTTCATGTGAAATTCTGCAATAAAAATCAGCCAACTAAAACTTTGCAGAAATCCTCAAAATGCCGGAGACCATCTCATTCTATATAGATTGCTATAAGCTATGTAAGTGGTTGCTTTAAAATTTTTTTCTTTGATAAATAGGTTCATTAGTAAATAGAGCATTTGGTCATCTAGCATGTCAATGTCCTGTGTGTGTGTCTGTGTGTGCATGCAATAATGAAAACGTAATACATAGGGAGCCAGTAGAATTGACCCGCGTTTCCAGAGAAATGAACCTAGTGTCATTATAGTAGAACAAAGGTCATACCTGTTTTCTGTTAGACTATGGTTGAGTCTTCCTTAGAAACTTGAAACCCACAGAGTAAAAGATTCAAGCCCATGTCTGACATGTGAGAAGTGCAACAAAAATAAATCACAAGCGTCTTATGTAAAGGACATCAGATAAGATATAGAAATGTAATATAGCTAATTGCCAGAAAATTTCCTACCAAGCTTTACAGAAACATATATAATGTCATTTGGGCTCCATGGAGAAGAAAAAAATCCATAGCTATAGTGCTCCCAGCGCCAGTATATATGAGAAAATTGTCACTTCCAGATCTAGGACAGTATTTGGCACATGGGATGACATATGTCATCCTCGCTGCAAGCAGTTTCTTATGCATATGGTCCCTCCAGCTAGAGGAGCCTATCCGCAGTCTATTTTATCAATAGTGAAGACACCCAGACTGAAAATAATCTTGCATTAAATAAAATCAACTTCTATTTGACCAAGAAAATAGTATATATTTTATTGATAACACTGTTTTCCTTAAGCCTTATTGTAACAAACGCTGTACATTGATGAGATAGGATAGTTCCATGTCTTCACAGTAGAAATTAATCATATAGTAAAACTTTAAGAGTGTTCGCCAAATAGCAAGGATTTTCTATAGAATCTCTAAATCCCATATCTGCCTACCCTTAGACAAAATCTTCCTTTTTTTGTAGTAATTTGAAAATGGTTTATAATTTTGACATCCTTTTTCTGATGTGTAGCTTTGGAAGTTTTATTAGCCATGATGTAAAGATGTAACTTTCAAAAGGGAATCTCAGCATAAATCTTTGATTATGTTTGACCATTCCAATAAAGTAAAATTATGTTAAGTAACTAATATGTAAATGGAGCATGTTAAGTAAAGCCAAGTTCATTCTCTTTTAATAGGTTTTTAAATGAAAAGAATGCGGTACATCACTTGTGAGTTCTATTTTGATTGTTTGCTTTTTAAAAAAAAAATGCAGGAGTGTAATTTTAGAAACTAAAATAGACCATGATTTAAATGCTCTTTTTAATAGAGGAAAAACGATTTTTAAGAAAGTACATTTTGCTCAGTGTGGCAAATAAATTTCTATAGACATTAAGAAAAGCCACAGCTAAACTTCATCTACTATTTTTAAATGTTGGAAAGAACTAAGGAATTATTCTGAATACCAAATAAGTGGAATTTGGAAATATTCAAGAGTTCAGAAAAAGAGAAGTAGTATTTTAGTTAAAGGAATGCTTCCTGCTAGTGCTAAAGAAATCTTTCCAACAAGACTTGTAAGAATGACTTAGCAGCTTTACCAATATTCAATGAGTTTAGAACAGGAGAATCTGGACTTGGGTAAATGAGAGTGGAACTCTAGTGCGGTGTATCTGGGGCATAGTCTTCACAAATGCAGGCATTTAACCACCTCACTCTTTCAGATTGTTCCTAACAGTATTACAGTGACGGTGGTGAGAGTCTGTCTCAGATATTCTGGCTCTTCTCCTTCTGGACATATGGCAGAACTACTCCACCCACTCTGAAATGAGATGTGAGCATGTGACTTACTTTGAACGATGAAGTGGTTGAAAGTCGTGTATTTCCCTGAGTGGAAGTGTTAGAAGATATTGAGCCTTTTGCTGTACTCTGTTTTCCTCTGTCGCAGTTATGGACACCTCTGCGTGGAAGAATCTCCGTCAGCTTGGTTGCTGACAAAGAGCATGTGGGACCCGCAGCTTAGTGCATATGAGAAACAAGCCACTGTTGTGACACAGCATGAAGATTTGGGAGACTGTTTATTGTTGCTGCATAATGTTGTCTATCCTTACACAATTTCACAATAAAAGTAGTAGCATATTAGCTACTGTTTCAAAAAATAAAACTTACCGAAGGAAACGTAACATGCACTTTTTGCTAATAAGGTATCCTTCCTTTCTATAATATGTGAAGAAATATAGGGAGAAAATTAACCAGTTAAACAGTGCTGTATAAAATTTTATTTGATTTAGAGTTAATTATTGATCTTACATCACTTTAATTTTTTAGATAGCGTTCAGGAAACCACTTCTATATCTGGACAGATAATAAATATTTTAGGTTTTGTGGACCATACAATTTCTGTCACAACTCTTCAAGCTTTTCACTATAGCCACCCATTTATTTATTTATGTAAATATGGCTGTGTCCCCAAAATACTTTATTTACAAAAACAGTTCAGAGACCGGATTTCGTGTTTGCCAATTTCATATCTATCTACATAGTATATTTGTGAGTCCTAATACTGTTAAACTTAGTAATATTGACATCTCATATTTTCCTAGATGACCCCAAAATGAATATTTTTCTTAAACATTAATTACTTTTTTATTACCATGTTCCAAGTGCTTTTGTTGTATAGGTGGCATAATTATTATCAGTGGAGAAATTATAATTACTATATAGTAGGCAGATGAGCGAATACTCTCACATTTCCTAACCCCTCTGACTTTTAACTAATGTAAGTACTTTATTTTTATTTCAACATGTAAAGTCTGTTGAGACACCAGGCTTATTTGAAGTCATGGAGGTGGTTTGCAGAGGAGCTAGGGCAGTAGCCCTGGTCTCTCAGCATTCGCTTATTCTCATTTTATTTCTGTTATCATACACTAACTCCCAAAGGAATAGAACATGTTCAGAAGGATTAGACCAAGAATTAAATAGGTTTAAAATTTAAAGACTTTATTTGGACTTTATCCTGGGCTTTATTTAAAGACTGTGGAAACTGATTTTAGTTAATATTGAATAGAGAATGTGCTGAATGATTATGGGTGAATATGCACAAAGTGTATTAAGTTTCAGTTTAAGGTTTTTCAAGGTAGGGGAGAAAGGAAGATGTAGAACCCTGCTATTAGCCTAATTTATGATGTTTACTTATTCCTACCTATCTGACTAATGCTGCTTTTGTTCTCTTTATAATTCGTAGCTTCTGTCTGCTACCTCTGTCCCCCCAAGAGCTACAAACATGAGCTGATTAATACTCAGTCTTCTTAGCTGCTATGATCAGTGGAAGTAATCTCGCATAGCATGGTGATATCTAAATCAACATAATATATCTAAATCACCTTTGCTAATCTGCTGGAATTTTCTAGTGTTTTCAGAGTTTATATCTCTACTATGACAGTGTGTTTGGGAAAAAGAAGTATCTGGGACACAAAGATATGAGAATTCAATTCTGCAAAAAAGACTAGGTTTCATTGTTGCAGCTTGAGATGTTTCATCACAGTCTTTTTTTAAAAAAAGTTTTCTTTATTTTTTAAAAAATTTGTTTAGCTTACAGTAAGAGAATTTTCCCACATACAAAACAGTTGGATAGACACTTTTATTTTTATATGCTATTTCCTCGTACCCAAATAACATAGGAAGAGAAGAGAAACATAGTTGGGGCTAGAAGGGAGAGTATATTTTTGAAATTTCTGCATTTGAGCTGTGCATTATCTTGCAATTTAAAGCATCTCTCTCATCATATGTGGAATCCTAACCCCCAGTATGACACTACTAAGGAGTGGGTTTCCTTGAAGTGATGAGATCATCAGAGCAGGATGCACGTGAATGAGGGTAGTGCCCCTATCACAGAGGCGCCGTGAGCCTCTTTCTGTTACGTGAGGACGTAATGAGAAGCGGGCAGTCTAACCCGGACAAATTCACCAGAACTCAGCTACGTCGGCACCTTGATCTCAGACTTCCAGCTCTTGAAACTGAGAAATACATCTGTGTTGTTATAACCTGTCTAGTCTGTGCTACTTTCATAAAGCAAGCTGAACCTGCTTTACGTTGTTAACTGTAGTAAAATCTCAGCTACTTCTATATTACATTAATTCTCTACACATACAGTTATCATAGGTTTAGCTACCATGGTCGCTTGATAGTTACCTATCAAAGATATCCACATTCTGATTCCTGGAGCTCATCAATGTGCTATTTTATGTGCCAGATAGGACTATGCAGATGTGGTTAAAGATCTTGCGATGAGATTATCTCAGACTATTCGTGTGGCACAACATAATTCCAGAGTTCTTATGAAATGCAGGCAGCGGAGTTAGAGAGGAGCTGTGACTGTAGAACCAGATGTGGGAGTGATGTGCTTTAAACAGAGAAAAAGTGAAAAAAGGGAATGAGGAGAGTACTCAGTGTTCGAAAAGCTGAAAACCGAAAGGAAACCAATTTCTCCCTGAAGGCTTAGAAGGGAGGGGACAGGGAAAGCCCTGCAAATGCCTTGATTTTACTTTTCTGACCGCCAGACTTTTCAGATAATAAAGTTACATTTTAAATTGCTAGGGTTGTGGTAATTTGTTATAGCAAAAATAGGAAATTATTATAATTAGTTCCTGGGGCTTTCAAGGAACCCAGGAACACAAGTGAACTTGAATTCGCAGTGAAAATCTACAAGAGAAATAATCAGCTTTTGATTCTCTCACAGCAGCCACATGTTTTAATAAAACATAATTTTGTTTTGGGTTATTTTTGAACTCCCCACCCCGTGTAGGATAATTGTGACTGATTTTAGACTGGTCTCCCATCTGTACGTTTGCCCTGTGATTCATTCTGGTTCCCTTGTACTTTCTCCCTCTCTCTATGAAATGTAAAGAACACTGTGGGGAACTGGGAAGCTGGCCTACACTGACCAGCGCCCCCAGAGCCTGGTGAGAAGGAAGGCATGGGTGAGAGAGAGGGCTCACTTCCAATTAGACACAGAAGCGTCCCCATTTTCTCCAGGCCCATCACCTGCACGTCCCAAGGTTGGGCCAGGGACCAAAACACAGTAAGGGAAACAAAAATCTTCTGTTAAAAGTTAATTGGAAGAGAAGATAGGGAAAAAAAGAAACGTCCTTTCTCCTTTTCTTTACTCAACTGCTCTGTGTACTTGCCCTGTTAAAGGGAAAATAAAACTCCTTGTTATAATCGGGCAGATTTCAGCTTGGCGGGGGCCAATATGCAAAGAACTTCTGGAGATGCACCAGACCTAGAATCTTCTAAGGCTGTTAATAGCAAAGTTTAAAATACGTGTAGCCACTGAACGGAGGGACTCACAGCCCTGCACATGGGGCTGCACAGTCAGTACTCTGAAGAATCAGCTTGCAGTTCATGGTTCTTTTTTTTTCTCTCTTATACTTGTTATTTGTAGCCGGTCTCACTTTTTATTAAGCCCAGAAGGAATACCTTTCCTAAAGCATTTCCAGTTGCAAAGTTTAAAATGTAGATTCCAATAACGTGCTGTATTTGTACAAAGTTTTCCTTCCCAGTGCCCATCAGGGATTGATTTGTTTCCTTCTCTTACCTGATTTTAGAAAATATTCACTTGGAAAAGTGCCTGTATGACTTATTGCCCAAGAGCAAAATTTATCTTTACACTGACAGTGAATTAGAAAACTTAACAAATGGCTATATACGAATTGATGGATTTTGAAGAAAGGGGGTAAGAGGTCAAGCACTTGGTATTCACAGGGCTGTTGGTCTTATGCAAAGTAAGACGGGATTCTGTTTTCCTCTCGAGCAACTTTAGCCTTACTGGGGAGACAGAATGCCACTGCCTAGCAAAGGAGTTCAGGATGCACCAGGGCTGGGTGGTCTCATACTTAGTGAACGACAAAGTCAGGAGTGAGAGGAGAATGGTGGATGGAGAAGATGAGCCACATTTTTCCAGGAGAGGTGGGGCTGAGTTAGTTCCGAATGGGGCAAAGATTTAGAAGAGAGAAAAGGAGAAAGCAAAGGCTAGTGTCCGACACTAGGAGACCTCAGCAACAACACTGAAGAGGACACCCTATTTCAAAGCTTGGGAAGAGTCCAGATTTGTACTATTAAAAATGTACATTTCTAATCAAATTTGAGGACAGGCCCCTGAAGCAGTTTCCTTTTCTCCGGGATTCTAAGGAGAAACACTCTCTTTACTCCCAGGTGGGGCCTGCCTCCCCTCTACTGCACCAGTCTCAGCTGGTGAAGTGTGTTTTAGTGGTAATCGCAGACTCCTCTCCAACACGCACAGACTCATCTTGAAGGCGTAGCATCCTGTCACTTCTCACTTAGCATTTGCTCCAGATAGAGGGGGAAAATGTTACAGCAGTTGGAAATTTTGCAATATCAACAAAACCTGTGTTAGGGCTCGTTCTTCACTGGATACTTTTCCTGTCAAAGCCCAGTATATCAAGTTCTGCATCCCTCATGATACCCTGCCAATAAGGTATAATTTTGCAATGATCAAGGCTTGGTCTTGTCTTTATTTATAAATACTTTGGAGTTAGGTGCCACGAGAAATAAAATGCTCCAGCAGTCATGGTTTCTACCCTGAAATTTAAAAAATTATTTTTCTGGCCTGCCTCATAGCTTGAGAGTATGACAAGCTCTGAAATACCACCCCTTGAAAGGGAAAACAAAATGGGTTATGTCAGACTCTGTTTGGATGCATGGATTCCTAATTATCTCGTAGGACTCAAAAATCTTTTAGACGATAAACCTAATTTTGGAAATAAACTTCTTTCCAAGAATGAAAACGTACTACACGGCTGAGTGCTGCTATTATAACTGAAAAGGAGAATTTACAGGCTGCACAGGGGGCCAGCAGCCATACACAATCTGCGCCTGCACTTGCGGGTAATATGTATGCTCACGGACACCTTGCAACCTGCCTTCTTCCAGCTCTCACTATGGGTGTGGCCTCCAGCCTTCATGACCACATCCTACGTTCAGTGGCTTATCATGAAATTCCACACTCTTTAAACCAACAAAGCCTTCCACAAATTCCAAAACTTCTTTGCGTATCATTTTAGAGCCAAATACATTGTTCCTTGTTGCCAGTGTGTAATACCTAAGTAATGATTCCAGAACTTATTTACTCTCACTTCAACCTATGGGATTCATTTCTGCATTCCAGCAACTTACCGGGAGGAAAGCACCCAACTTGATTTAAGAGCAAAGACAAATTGATTCATTTTCTTCCTGCACTGCTTAAATCTCCTGTTTTAGCTAATTATCTCCCCATTTGCCCTGATGCTCAAACAAGGAAACTTAAACCCATCCAGGAGCTCTTTATTCTTGTCTTCCGACCTCCCTATGTCTGCACTCCCGTAGGCCCATCTCAGACTCACTAAATTTCTCACCTCATGGATACTGAGGGTGCCTCAAATTTTCAACATAGTCTTTACACTGCCTCACTGTTTATCTTCCCTAAACGCAGGATTATTCTGTACAGTATCCTTTTAAAATCTTTTATCAAAGAAAGATATCCAAATTTCTTGACACAAATTTTGTCCCCTTTCAAAATCTGTCACTAAGGTTTTATATCTTATTAAATCTTCATCCAATAATATCATACGCAGTATGCTCAAGACTCATAAAATTTATTAGTCCTGTTTTGAATATACCATCTTATATCAATGCTTTATGGATGTCCTGACTGTTATTTGCAATTCCTCCACACTATATCCACAAGGTAAAATATCAATCTTTGAAGAATATTCAAATGCTACCACATCAATAACTTATTCCCGATTTTGCTCTTTCAACAGCATTACACTCTCTGTGTGACTGCCTCTCTTTCCTGACGCATGAAATCCTAACTTTTAGCATGATATACTAGAGGAAAGTCTGGAATTATCATCCCAAGTTCAGGTTTAAGTCTTGAGTTTTTCCATAGCCCTGATTGCCCAGGATATTTAATTCCCTCTCAGTCATTAAGGGCTAAGGTGTGTTGTTCTTATTAAGTTATAAGGTGCTATAAATGTGATATGTTAGTGTCTAAAGAAGCAGAGGATGGTTATGATGCTAAAGCTATGCCTGAAGCTTCAATGGGGCAGAACCACTGAAATCATAAGATTTGATGGAATTGGCCAGGAGCACATTTATGCACAATAAACCCAATTGGCAGAGAGCATTCCACAAAAACTTTAAATTGACAGTGTGTGTTTATAAGTTCACAGATGTCTAGTTGCCACCATCATGTAAGTAAAAATGAATGGCTTTAGAAGATGTGGGTTTAAATGCCAAGTTGGCTCCCACTAACCATATGGCATAGAGTAACTTATCTTACCTCTAGGAGTCTAGGTTCCTCCCCTGTAAAAGTAATTCACTGGTAAAGATTTGCAAACACCTGCTATGAAAAGCATTAGTTCTGCGAAATATCACTACTTTTAGATGACAGCGAAGTAGGAAATTTAAGAGAAAAAGAGGATATTGTTGATTCCTGTAGGAAATGAGGGAGAACTCAGCCTCCTTGGTATTTTTAAGAAGTTTTTGAGTCATGAAACGGAGGCTTCTCCTACAGGTAACCTTTCAGGCAGCAGTCTGTTCATCACTGAGGCAGGACTTGGGGTGCCATGTTGATAAGGATTATGCACTCTCAAAAACAGCCTGCTGCGGCGAGCACACGTAGACACGCTGGTTGGGCAGTTTTGATGCTTCTTCCACATCTCAAGTGCTGCAATCTCGAGACAGGGGCTGAGGATGACCATGTTCTGACAGGCACCCCAAGTGGTGTGGCTTGCTCCATCTTTGTTGAATAAAGCCTGCATTCTTTTTCTCTAAAGCTTTCCCTGACTTGGTGGTTTTTGATATTTGACATTACTGTGAGGGAACACTGTGTACTTTTAGAAATAATTTTTCCAAGGGTCTCTTCTACTCTTTACATAATAATAAAACTAACTTATTTTGTAACACATGACCCTACGCGGACGGGGCTTGGATGTATGTGTATATGGATTGAGGGGTGGGGTCTTTGAGTTGTTACTGGTTCATGGCAATTGAATTGTTAGTTTATTGATAATATAAAGGTTGTTGTGAGAGCTAAATAAGGTAGTGTATATACAGTATGCATAGCGTTCAAGGGTACTGACCCTTCTCTCCCGCCCTCCCTCCCTTCCTTTCTCTCTTTTCCTCTCTGCCCTCCTTCTGTATTCTCTTCTTCTCTCTTTCATATGTTTTCACTCAAACTATTTTCTCCTGGAATTTAAAGCATGTCTCATACAAATACTATACAAGACGTCAAATAAGGCACTTATTTCCCAAGATAATGATTGGCTGGATTAGGAATTGTGAAACTGCCACAGCTCATTGGAGAAGAGGACTCTATAGTCAATAAAATTTGCCTAGGAAATGCCATGGGTGCGGTGACGGCAGGCAGGCAACGTGCTTTCTATCCGTGAAGCATGTAGAAGACATGTTGCTACTCAGCTTGTGCAAATGTTCCCAGAATGTTCAGGGTCAACAGCGCACTCTGTTAAATATGTAGATACAAGCTTTACTGTCTCATCTCAAGCCCAAGAAGACTTGCTAAAGATTGATCATTGGACTTGATGGAGTTGGGGTTTTGACTGTCTGTCTATCTGTCATGTATCTATCTATATGTACACATATATTTATATGCACTGTATGTATGAGCTCATATATATATATGTACACATATATGTATATGAGAAATAAGTAATTCCTTCTTCTCTCCCTTCCTTCCATTTACCCTTCATATATATGTATATATATTCACTTACATATGCATATATATATAATAGCATCTCTGTTGTAGTTTTTGCTTAGATTAATGGTTCTGATCCTAAAAGCACAAAGAAAAAAATCAAAATCACTCAAATATTAAACTCACATGGATTGTTATCACCTCAGCAAGATGACCTGTTTTTCAGAATATACAGTCTTATTTTCTATGTGTCTTTAGTTCCTCAGTCTGACAAACTAAGTGGATAATGCTTTTGCACTACAGTTGCAACACACTAAATAAAATGACCTATCGCTAAACATTGTGGTAACATTTGTTTTTAGAAGCTTAAATGCATTTTTTATAAATGGATTTTCATGACAAGGGTCTACTTCCGTTTGACCTCTAGGGCAATTTGCAATGAATCTTAATCTTTCAACTCTGGCTGGATAAAAGCCTCTATCTTTCCTGCACTTTTCTTCCTAGAGCTGAACCATGAACTGAAGCTAATGAATAAATAGGGCTTCCTTGTGCCAGCCTACTCCACAGGGGCCAGTTAGAATTTATCAACTCTATATGGTCAAGAGTGGATTTCTGATATCTGAGTAATTCAGGTAAATCTCTTTCTTTGGAAGGGGGAGGCACTTTTTAAAATTTCCAGAGAAGTTACCTCATCCTCTTCTCTATTTGATTTCAACTGGACTGTGGTTGTTTTTGACTGACAGTGTGTGGATATTTTAGTTAGTGCTAGGGGACCCTCGATCTTATTTCATTCTTTCAGGACCTCCAGGGATCTTTTACTGTGTTGCTCAAATCACCCCTCAGTTTGTCTGCATTTGTTAAACCGAGGCCCCCATATTACAGTGGAGCCTAGCGATGCATACTGCTCTAATGCTGATCATTAACTGCCTTGTCCAGATGGTCCCGACTCTCACTGACAGATATTAAGGCTAAATTGTTCATCTCCAGTGCTTCTTGTGGACTGCCCAATATGTTTACTGTGGTCCATTTGCGGGAGAGTGACATTAAGTAGATCTGATGCCAACACTCCGGCAGTAGCCCTGATGAGAAAAGTGGCAGAAGTGGGGAGGAAGGTGGAAGACGCAGCGCATGAGTAAGTTACACCGGAAAGCTCCAGCATTAGGAGGGCAGCAGCTATTTTAGTGATCTGTCAGAGACAGGTAGGAATGCTAGTTTAGTGCTCAGTTCCTGCTGGCCTGGAGAAGATTAGCGGAGCAGCAACTGACACCTCCAACGACTCTCTTTTAAGTCATGGAAACAGCAAGCAACCAACAAAACAACACCTCACACCTACCTTAAGGTCAGTCTCATAAACGTCAATCCTGCTGAGATCAGTGCGCTTTCTGGAGACATGTATCACAAGAGACTTACAACTCACTCACATGCTGCTTGAAAGTTGTATTCTCCTTTTAAAGTTTTGCACTAATGGCCACTTGATCTCACAGCTCTCTTAGCTCCCCATTTCTCCGAGCTCAGCCATCAACTCAGCTAATGCCAGTCTTTATTGTTTGGCTCTGGGAACCATAAGTGCTAAAGCCAAAAGTAATTTTCCTTTTGTTTTTCTCTTTGAAATAATAGGCAGGGAACACATGAGGGTACAGAACTGACTAATTAAGAATGCACAGTCATGTCCTGAGTGGTGATGGCAAATCTCATTAAAAGGAACGAAACAACTGGGAGGAAGAAAAGAAGGAAGGGAAAAAAGACATGCATACATAGCTAAGACAGTTGTACTATGAATTTCTATTAGTTCATTGAAACGAACAGTTAGTGCTTAATTGTTTGATGAGTTTTGCATGCATATATCTGGTAATCTGAGCACTTACTTTGCAGATAACAATATGCAATATAATAACGAGTTTTAATTTCCTATCACCTTGTTTTGAAAAACTCTGTAACTTTTTATTTCTTTCTTCTTTAAAATAAAAATTAAAAAAAAAGTAAGAATGAGTGCTGCGTATGTTCCAGGTACTTGGCTTCAGGATATCAGGGATTTGAGAAACCACAACCTTCTGCCATCAAACAATTTTCGTTATCACTATGAGCCCGATAATCAAATGAATTTTATTCTTTTGAAAAATCTACCATGGCTGCAGCTTCTAGAAGTCTATTAATTCATTGAGAGTCAATTTATAACCATTAATTATCAAGATGTACAATTTAAATAAAAGTAGCTAACTTTAAAAAGATAGGCTAGGGAGTGTAAGAGGAGAAACGAGCAGATTTGTTCAATAACCTTGTGCAATCTAATGGGTTAGAAACACCGAAGCCTGCTTTGCAGGCTAAGGGCAAGTACAACAGCAGAGAGATACTGTTATGTGGTCTTTTGTAATACTACAACCTACAGCTTGTAAATTTCTGCATCTCTAGAGCCTTAAATATACATATTTATTTTTCTTTGCAAACAAAATAACTGCAGAAATATTTCAACCTCTTCCAATATATGCAATAACCATGTTTTATATGTACTCATTTTTTATGACTTAAATATGTTTTACAGCAATGAAAACGGCCCTTCCATGATGGGAAAAGAGTTATAATTTGGGAGGAAGCAAATTAATTTCCTTCTAAGGTTTTAAAGTTCTATTCCGACTCACCCTTTGACTGCAGCAGTATTGGGAAAGAAAGAAGGTTCCATACGTGTGCTGCAAGCCCTGAAATGATCCTTTCTCTGGACTTCAAAGTGGAGAAATTGTTCCATCCTACTTTGCTACTTCAAACTACACTGTCTGGTAGCCAGGCTTTGAACTCTGGGTGAGAATAGAATTAGCCTTCGGGCACTTTGGGGAGATTTATAAAATAAGCAATGAACATTTCTCTGCTCTCTAAAGACTTTTTATTGCCATTCCAGATAATATCCCGGTGGGCTATAATAAGCATACTTAAAAAAAATCCTCTTGGATCTCTACTGCCCCACTTTCTGGTTTGAACAGCTACCTGGGAAACTATTCTCTCTCCAACTGGTTCTGGTAATATGGGAAGAACACAAATACACGAAGGTTCCCTTAGACTTCTCCAGAGGTAGGGTTAGCATTGAAACGGAGAAGTGCAAAGAGACAGTTCAGGACTTTTAGATCAATTTTATCTCTGTAACTTGATAATCAGTTTACAGGCTTTTATTAAACAGGCAAAAAGCTCACCAAGAAGGAATGTTTGAGAGATATGTTTGTTATTAAAAGAATTTATTAGTATGCCCTTTTCAGAATTCCAGATTCTTGGAGCTACTGTTTGAGTATCTATGAAAACATTAAGTTCAGCGAATTCAGGGGGAACCTTCTGGACACCCTCACCTTACCTCTCCCTCTTTCTTGGCCACTGTTCCTGTTGAGTGGCATCCATATTTCAACCCATAAATGAGAATGTGCACGATGCCTCCCTACTCTTTCTTACCCTGCACTCCCAGGGGATCCCTAGGATCATCATATACTCTACTGTCTACCTGTGTGTTTCTGTTCTGTCTGTTGGTCAAAACCTTTATAAACCCTTTCATTTAAACTTTTATTCCTTGACTAGCTACTGCAGTAGGTTTCTAGCTTGAACAGCTGTTGAATATTTACCAGCACATGGTAGCATCACATGATCCATTGCTTCTTCTCTCAGAATCGCCTCTAAGTTACAATCTCTCATTTTATGATCATCTCTTAAACAAAAAAGACAAGACTATAGCCTTTTCAAGTGGTCCTGCTTTCTTTTCCATTGTCAATGCTTAAAATTAAAGTTCCTTACTGTTGTGTGTAAGATTATTTTGGAAGTGGTTACATATCTCCATTAATTTCCTATCAGCATTAAGTTGTGATGGGAAATGACACCTATCAATATTGTGTGTAGGGACTACGTGCTTATTTTTCATTTCCATGTCTTGCTGCCTCTGGTCCTGAGACTGTCTTTCTTCCTTCTCATAAACTCTAGTCCTCAAAGCATAGCAACAGCTCAGTGCATGGCACGATGCAAATGTGCCACATATTAATCTTGGGAAGGGCTGCTTCACACTGCTGCTTTTTCTGGAATCTCTCCTCCTCCCTATTATGGAAAAAAATTAAACGTGCTTTCATTTCATATCTGTTCATATTATCTAGGGCACAGGTAGCACCGCATGATCAATCTGCTTATTGGTAGTCTGTTTCCTTTGTTAGACTATGGAGCTTTGAAGGCAAGCCCTGAGCTGTCCATGTTTGCTGAATCTTTTACATTGAGCGCTCTGCAGAATACTGTACAATTAACTGCAAATTGTCGTGGTGCCCATTATTGTATACTTCTATTAGCGAGGGTAGGCAGGTGTATATTGCAGTAATAAATACAACATTAAACTTGATAGCTTCATATAATAAAAGTATATTTCCCACTCATGCATAAATCAGTGCCTGTTGGGGTGGGGGTAGTTTTCAGGCCCCCTACCTCTTCTCCATGCGGATTTCTGGCATTTAGCCTGCTTCCTCATTCTGAGGAAATTCTCTCTGAGGTTTCCAAGGTGCTCGCTCAAGGGAGAAGTGAAGTGAAGGAAGTGCAGCAGCCCTAGAGTCCAGTGTACAATTTCCTCTCAAGTTAATTGGCCAGAGCGAGACTTGATCCTAACATAACTCTGAGCAGGCCCAGGAGCTACAAGTTTATGTATCACGATGGGGAAGGCATTAACAGTCTCTGCCACAAAACATTAGCTCATTTAGGGTAAGGAAAAACGTTATGGAGTGGCAGAGTTGAAGAAAACTCTATGACAAAAACGAGGCTTATTCTGAACCTGAGGTAACAATAAAATTTAGGCAGTGAAAGAGAAGTAAGTCTCGTCATTTCTTGGCCTAAAATATAATTATATTGTACTATATTTTTCCAGATTATTTTCTAGTTTATGTTTTAGACTTAGAATTTTAATTATGCTATTTAATTCTTTTTTTAAAATTTGGACTATAAAGAAAATTTATTTATTTAATTTTAAATTCTCACTGAAAATCCAACAGAGCTTTATGGTTACTGATCAAAGACTGATAGAAGAGGTTAGATGATATTAATTTGAAGTTTGGGAAGAATGTGATTTTGAGGAAGAGCAGTTAGGCTGGGCAGGAAAATATTAGATCTTCTGCACAAATAGGTCACAGATACATTTTACCAGGTACACTCTTGCAGCGCAGAGAAAGTGTGGTTGTCTCCTTAAGGAGTCTAGACTCTTTACTTCCATTGATGAAGCTAATTAAAATTTGGTCAAACTAGACTTTTCAAAATGGTCTCAGATTATACTGCAAAGCAATTTCCTTCTGCTCATTGACTTTGATTCTTTCACTAACCTTATTAAATTCTATCTTGCATATGAAATAGTTGAGGTGAATTGGTTTTCCTGATATAATAAAACAGATTGTTAATATTTTCTAGAAAAATGGCTGAAATCAGTATTCTGAGATCCAAGTGCAGTGTTCTTTTCTTTTTAATCATATATCTACTGTTTTCATGGCCTTTTTGATGTTGATGAAGTCAAATTGTGTCCTGGTTTAAATTATTATTCAAGATTCAGAAGAAAGCTTGACTTCTTCATGGTCAAATATTATACTCAAATAAATGTATCTTTGAATCCTGGCCACATAAAAATATGCAGCAAAATAGCTAACTAATAGGAGAAAAGTAACTGGGAGAGGAAAAAATAACAGATTAAGATTCTCCAAGTCAAGACTTTATTTCCTTCTATTCTAGAGTTCCTGATAACTACTATAGAACAGAGATTGTACTGGAATTGGAAATCTCATAACCCAATCTGGCTGTTTATATACTTGAATGGTATCATTTGTTTAACTCCACACTGAATATCTATAACATGTTAAGACCTATAACAGACACTGCCTATCCTTTGGACAAAAACACAGTTTGTCTTCTCACAGAGAAGTTATCAGAGAGTAAAATAACTGTCAAATGATGGGGAAAGGCAGGGGTAGGGAGGCAAAGCAGTGGGGTAGATCACAAAATCATGAGGGTTATGGAAAGCTTCCTGGGAAAGATGGCCTGAGAGGCCATCTTGAGGAAGTTATCAAATCAGATCAACCTACCAGTCAGAGAAATATTTTAACTGTTACATAGTTCAGTGTTGATAAGTGTGTAATGTGTGTTTTTCATCTAGATGTACACTTATTAAGAAAAAGTGAGCAGAATTTTTTTAGTAGAGAAAAGAATCTTAGAGAAATGGTTCTCAAATTCTACCATGCATCAGAATCACTTGGAAGCCTTGTTAAAACAGATTTCTCCCCAACCCCTGAGTTTCTCTGACTCCAGAGGCCTGAGTTGGTTCTAACAGGTTCTCTGGTGATGCTGATGCTGTAGGTCTAGGACTCTGTCCTGAGCAACACAGTCTTTGAGCAAATGGTTGGGATTTATGTGTTAGTGACTCCTGCCTATACCTTTCCCATTTGCCTTTATCATAAAATACAAAGGTGATTAGTATTTATTACAAAGGTGTTTCATACTGAGTAAAGAGTAAACAAGTCACTAAGTGTAAGTCTAATTAATTATCCTTCACTGGTTAGAGCAATTACATGGATTTAATATTATTTCACATTCACAATGAATGCATAAGCTAGAGAGATGAGTTATCTGAAAAACTGCAACTGGAAGAATTTACTAGGTTTGCTGGCTTTGTATCCTGACTATATTTTTAGGGCAACTGATTGAAAATAATTCCATTTAAAAATAGAGAGGAGCTCACTTGGATATTTATAACCTGACAGGTTAAAACTAGCACATTTGAATGAGAGAATTATAACTCTTAAAGTCTACACAAGCATTTTCTAAAAACTCAATGAATTAATTCATAGGAAATTTAACATAAGAAATCTGTTTTTTCTGGACAAGAACTTTTATGGGATAGTAATCTTCCTAAAATAGTAAGAATGCTAACTTATCTAACTACCTGAAATGATATTTAAACTTGATTAGAGCGAAGCTGTGCTTTCCTGCGCCAGACTGTCAGACTCTCCTCCTAGGTGTTTGCAGGCAATAACTGGAAGCAGAAGAGGAGGGACAGAGAAAGCCTTGGCATTTTTCCAGATGCTGTCTGCTACCTTTGCCACCTTCTCCCCAAGCCTCTCTTGTGTGGAAGGCCTAATAGGGCTGGGGGAGACCAGGAGAAAGAGGCATGGTCCCCCTTCATTCTGAGCAGGGGTGTTTATTTTGGAGTCTTGCTGGTGGGAGAGGGGAGGAAATTTTTGTGGCTGTAAATTCTGATCTACTTGAGTAAAGCTTCAAGGAATGGAATGGAATGAGGACAATTTGGGGAATTGTTTTAAAGATGGGAAGATGAGTTTTGGAAGAGTATTGAGATGGTAGAAAACCCTGAGAAAATGATCAGCCAGATAAGGAGGAAAGTAAACATTTTTGCATCCTTTCCAGCTGGCCAGAGCATTTGCTAAGCACTATTTAATTTCACCAGAAATCCTGCGACACATGCTAGCGCCCCGTCTCTTATAGCACCTGATTCCTAACAGCAGAGATAAACTCGGAGACATTTTAGGTCACTGGACTCAGAACTGTTGCGTGGGGCCTGTTGTCTTCAGTGATTCCCTTTAGGCATTGTTCTTTTGGGATGATCTTTTAGGATACTTCTCAATCTTCCTACAAAATCTCACTTTAATTCCTGTCTTGTACAGGACTACTAAGGATGGTCAGCTTTTAGGGCAAAATGATGCACAAAATTATAAAACAGCAAGGTAAGCACATCCTGATTGGCTCATTAGCTGCTTCCTTACCCTTTCCTGTCCGTGACCCTGTTTACACACAAATGCTTTCCCTCTCCCTCTGTATTCTGTGTTGTCCTGCATCCATATGCAACTGTGCCTTGTGGAACAAAGCTCTGACATAGGGCAGAGGGAGTGTCTCTCATAAACAACTAACCTTCTTATTCAGGAGAGATCGTATTACTCAGACCAGTTTCCGTATCACTAGTTTTTAAAAAAACATTTTAAAAAGGATGTCATCATTCTATACAGCATGGAGCTTTGTGCATAAGCATGTAAATAGCTTTTTACTAAGGATGAACAGCAATTCGTGCTGGGGGGGAGGTAAGGAACGAGGTTTCCTCATTTGATGGCGGGGCACACATACTGCTCAATGATCTGTGCTAATGCGGACAGTGACAGCAAGGATAATGGGGGCCATAGGAAATCTACGGGGGAATTTAAATCAGTCTCTTTTGCTTCTTGTTAGTGGAGGTAAACATTTTGCTAGAGTGAAATTTTAGAGTGCAGATTTCAATTGTGAAGTCACTCCCATTCCCGTTTTTTTCCTCAACAACTAAATTTAATGCTTAGAATAGATGAGGAGTTGGTTGCATTTTGAGCATAAAGGTGCTCTGATCAAACTGCTTATGAATATAGAGTACACAAAGGCTTGATTTTCCTTCCACTGCGTTGACTAAATGTTGGCATTTTGTGAACAAAGCAAATCAAACACTTTTACCAAAATTGCCAGGGCATTTACGAAGGAAATTTCTCAGATGTCACCCACAAGTGAGGTGGGTTAAGTTTGTTGAGGCTTTTCTCAAACTCTTGTGAGGAACCAGAGTATGGCAGTGGCTGAAGCGGGGAGGTATTTAACTGTGGATGGGACTTTAGCTATGTGAATCAAGAATTCTGGAGTCCATACTCATAAGTGAAATAAATCAGCGATACATGTGCAGGCAACGTATTATATCACTGGTGTAAGAACCCGAGGGTGGGAATATAAACTAAAAGTCATGAAGGAAATCTGTTCAAAAACAGAGAACGGATGGGACGAAGGAAAGGAGAAAAGAAAAAGACAAAAATGTATGTATGTATGTATAGAGGAA